>JAPTYQ010000014.1:2044272-2054666 GCA_029814465.1 Ostorhinchus cyanosoma
TTTTTTAGTATTACTTCAACTGCCCTATTTTATGACTTAGGGTATATTCCTGGTTGGCCAATTGTCCTTGGCGCTAATGTTAATCTATGGTAACTTTCAAGTGTAAAGAATCCTAGACAAGGAAACAGGGACAAGGGAAGGATCAACCACCCCAGAATCCCAATGCTTGGTGTAACCAATCCATTTAATCTCTTATGATATAACAGCTGAAGCCCCTATCTGCTTAATTATTAATAGCTAAATGAATAGCAATGATTGAGCATTAATCAATAATTGTCCGGATGACAGAAAAATAGAAATATAGAATACAAACAACCGCTAATAGCTAACACTTAATGGAACCAACCTATCCAAGCAAATGCAATTTAATAGCTGAAACCCAAAGCAATTAACAGTGATCGAGCACTAATCAATACTTATCTCAGCAATAAGAAACCAACAATATGAAGTACAAGCAAATGTTAATAGTTAATACTTAATAGAAACAATCTATCCAATCTCACACAATTTAACCAGTGAAACCCAGCCACCAGCAATGGCTGAGTGCTATTCAACTATTACCTAAGCAATAACCAAACAAACCCCTAGAATACAAACCACTGCTAATAGTTAAGCCTGATGCTAACAGTCTATCTAATCAAATACAATTTAACAGGTGAAACCCAGCCAACAGCAATGGCTGAGTGCCAATCAGTAATTGCCTAAACAATAATCAAATAAAAACATAGAATACAAACCAGTGCTAATAGTTAAGCCTAATGCTAACTGTCTATCTTATCAAACACAATTTAACAGCTGAAACCCAGCCAACAGCAATGGCTGAGTGCTAATCAATAATTACCTAAACAATAATCAAACAGAAACATAGAATACAAACCAGTGCTAATAGTTAAGCCTGATGCTAATAGTCTATCTAATCAAACACAATTTAACAGCCGAAACCCAGCCAACAGCAATGGCTGAGTGCTAATCAATAATTACCTAAACAATGATCAAAAAGAAACATAGAATACAAACCACTGCTAATAATTAAGCCTGATGCTAACAGTCTATCTAATCAAATACAATCAATGGCTGAAAATCAAAACCCACAATAATGATTGGACCTAAACAATGAATGCCTAAGTAATAACAAACAAAAAATCAAATACAAACCACTGCTAACAGTCAAGCCTGATGCTAACAGTCTATCTAATCGAATACAATTTAACAGGTGAAACCCAGCCAACAGCAGTGGCTGAGTGCCAATCAGTAATTGCCTAAACAATAATCAAACAAAAACATAGAATACAAGCCACTGCTAATAGTTAAGCTTGATGCTAATAGTCTATCAAATCAAATACAATTTAACAGCTGAAACCCAGCCAGCAGCAATGGCTGAGTGCTAATCAATAATTACCTAAACAATAATCAAAGAAAAACATAGAATACAAACCACTGCTAATAGTTAAGCCTGATGCTAATAGTCTATCTAATCAAATACAATCGATGGATGAAAATCAAAACCCACAACAATGATTGAACCTTAATCAATGAATGTCTAAGTAATAGCAAACAAAAAATCAAATACAAACCACTGCTAACAGTCAAGCCTGATGCTAACAGTCTATCTAATCAAACACAATTTAACAGCTGAAACCCAGCCACATCTGTTGAAGAAAAAGTTTTAGAGTCGACACGGAACCAAGGGGGGCCCTCAGAGGCCGAGCCGCATTAATGTATCGCTTTGCGTGATCGACCCGGGGGAGCCAACATCCCCTTTACATGAATTACGCAGTGTTACGCTACAGAAACAGTTACCTTTAGTACTAACGTCTATCTAATGACTCCAGTGAGATTTATTATTTTCTGATTTAATTCTGAGCAACAGTATTAAACCTGAGAGAACCCGAATAATGCTGATAAGCGCAGGGGAGAGTTTCAGAACAAATGGAGAAGAGAAGAAGAGAGAAAAAAAAATGAAATAATAGATGAATAAGACAAAACATATATTTGTAATAATTTCCTTAAGCCACCCCAACTCAAATGACCATATGTCGGACTACAACGACACTAATAATAAAGCATAAAAAGGATGAATGTAAAAAGACCAACTTACACAGATACAGTGAAATGAGCGCTTATTGTAATTATTCTATTACGTGGACCTTTGTCTCTTTTTTAGTTTTTTTTATTATATTTTCCTGTTACTTCTGTCTCTTTTATTTATCTTTTTAATTAATTGCTTAATTTACTTATTCACCTTATTCATTTGTTACTCTTTTTCCAACTTTTGTTTTTGTCCTTTCCTGTGGCCTTTTATTACTTTTATTTCCTTGTTTCCTTTTTTTTAATACTTTGCTCTTATTCTTTTACTTACTTTCATTTATTTTCTCATTCTGTTTTTACTTTTCTGTCTTTTCCTCTTATTTTATTTCACTTTTACCTTTCTTTTATCCTTATTTTGTGTAAGCACATGCACCTATTTTTCTCGTATTCTCTTATTTTTACGGCTTCCTTTCTTCCGTTTGTACTTCCTTCATAACAAATTAAGTGAAGAGGTGTTCACAACCGCCAGCGCACATCTACCCCGTAAGTTTTGGCAAACCCCAATAACTTGTGGTGTGTAATTTGGGATTAGTGGAATTTCTTTTTTTTTTTTTTTTTTTTACCTTTGTTTGCCTTTAACTTTCTGCCGCTGTTGTCGGGGGTCACACCGCTGTTCTTCTCTGCTCCTGCTGTTTTCTTCCGTGCCTGGGTCTTCTTTCCGCTGCCTCAGTTGTCCTTCGAATTTCCTGCCCTTTCTTGGCCCGTTGCTGGACACGCTGCGCCGTCAGCCAGACACCAATCAAAAGCAAAAAATGCGAGAGGAACAAACGTTACCGCAATCCTTCACCAAATTGTGGAACCCGGGGTTGAAGAGATGACTTGAGATGATCACTTTGCTGGAGAGTTCTTTATTTGGTTGATGTGACAGGTTACTCGGACAGCCTCTCGGCGCTTGTGCACCCTCCATAACATTTCCATAGTTCTTTTATGCTCATTTTAGGATTCGGTCATACAATCAGAAATACGTCAGTATGGATAACATATGGATAAGGCCAAGACAGTTCTAGACATACTGGCACCTTCTGCTTCTGAGCCTGTGATAAATCCCCCGTCACTGTCTGGTGACCCAGTTATTGTGACCTTCGTATTCACACATTCCCACAGTAACACTTAGACAGAGAATCAAGTATAATATGATTCAGGTATAAATGTATAATATGATTCAGGTATAAATTGAAAACCCACACAAGCATGGTTGTTAACTCCTCAAAGTTTAGTACGGCTTTCCTCAGGGTCTTCTTAAGACATGTTTTCACAGATCTCAAAAGTCTGTCCCAGAAGTCTCACTACCATGTGGCTCATTTTGTAATAAACTTCCAGGTGTTTCCCTTTTCAGTGTTTCTCTGAGCTCTGACTCTCTGATATACCTTCACAACTCCTTTAGATCTTTGTCTGCTCTTTTGAATGTTTTAACATTATCTGAGTACATAATTTTACACTGTACTCATCTTGCAATAAACCTCTTAAATGCTAACAGAAACTTTTCAATGCTCATATCTATGACTAGTTCTAAATGCACTGCCCTGGTGGCAGCACAAGTGAAAAGTGCAATATATGCTTTAGACTGACTGCCAGACTTGACATACTATAATCGTCCTGCAAAATCTACTCCAGTAACTTCAAAGGGTGGAGGCTCAGTAACCCTGTCTGGGCAGTGGAGCTGTGACTTGTGCCGATTTCACCTTAATGTAATAGTGTGAAACCCTTTTCTTCACTAGCTGTTCCCCCTTCAAAACCCCATACATCTGCCTCATCTACACTAAAATGTCTCTGACCCCAGAATACATTACTTTATCATGACAGTATTGAGCTAGTAACTCAGAGTATCTGTGTTTTGTTGGTAACACCCAAGGATCCCACTCCGTGAAACTAAGATCTGGATGCTTTAGCCTGCCTCCTACACAGATAAGGTTACTCTAATCAAGGAACAGCGTTAAATCTTTGAGTTTTGAATCTCTTTTAATGTCTTGTCCAGTTTTGAGTGATTTCTTGGTGGAAACTGTTCTTCAATTACCTTCACCCAGTACGCATCTGCTGCATTGCGCTCCTCTACAGGTAATGCTCCCTGTGTTTTTTGAATGCAGCGGGCATTAGTTCGAATTGCTTTATCCATGCAGTTACTCTAAGCACTATGTTTAGCCTGCCATACTTCTCTAACAGAGCATGTTCAGTGGTGGTAAAGTGTACTACAACTTGAAACTTAGATCTAAGCTCACTGTTTACCTCATCTGCAACACTGTCCTCATCAACACTCTCTGCATCATAAGTCAGTGACAACGAAGCAGGACCGCTCCACCACAGTTGGTTCTGAATGACAGTGTCAGTGCTCTGGCCTCTGGTTGGCAAATTTGCAGGATTAGTTTTACCACTGCAGTGAGACCACAACTCTAGATTTGTAAGTCCTCGGATTTCAGTCACTCTGTTTATCATGAATGGCTCCACCTTTGTGCTGAGCTGTGTATCTAGAGTAAAACAATCATTGAATCTCTCCACATGTGAAGCTGGTTTCTTCCTATGTTCAGTGTCTTGAAATATTGTCCCCTAGCCGTGCTCCAATAACCTCCTGAGACCCAGTAAGTAAACTTTTTCACTGTTTTACATTAAATAGTTGCCTTCATTGGAAACAGCATGATGCAACAGATTTTTCAGATACATTATTTAATATAATGTCCTTTTCAGTGGCCTTTTTTATTTTTTTTATTTTTTAAAGTAAAGTTGTGAAACTCTTATCCACTACAGAGAAGAAAAATACATTTGCTGGGTCTCAGGAGGATAATCAGCTCCAAGCATGGTAAAGTTGCAGATATGAGACAACACTGTATGCTTTTTCACTGGCATCACAGTAAACATGGAGCTACTTTGTTTTTGACTTTGACTACTCTTGTCATTCTCATGATCCGTACCTCATTGTCACGGTCTTTACTTTTTTAAGTCATAAGCCATCCATATTCAGAACAGGTTGCTTGATGTTTAATGGTGCATGCATGTCTGTCAGCTCACCGGTTTATCTACTTCCAGTAGTAGCCTTTTAAACTACGTAGTTTTTACCTTTTAAAGGGTTCTTTTACTTAAACTCAGTTTTTAAATAGTGAGTTTTTAGCCTGGGCTCTTAGTTCTAATAATCGGAAGGACCGATTGTTAGTATTTTACCGTGTTTTAGTTATACAGTGCCATTGTACCAAACCACCATTAACGCTACACTGATTTTAAGGAATATACTCGCTGCTTTTCTACTTTATCCTGCCTTGTGGGCATGCCAGTTCTCCACTACATGGACTAAGCCCCTGTGGCTATTTCGGCACCTGTGAACTTTAAGTGCATCCAGTTGTTTTCGGTTAAGTTGACTGAGCTGTTTTTAGCCTTGCAGCTAAGCTACCTGCATCTGCCAGCGTTGACCTACCTGTGGCTCTCACCAGCTGGCTTCCTGTGCCCTGTTTCTGGTTACTCGCTGCTGCCTCCATGGCTTCATCCACATCACCTGGAGACAGCCCACTCATCAGAGCATACAAAAGCCTGCAGGAGGCTCACAATAGAATAGCCGAGCTTATGGGGGATATCCAGCACCTCTCCGCAGAGCTAGTAGAGAAAGATGCTCAACTCTCTGGTTTCTCTGGCCACCTTCCCTTACTGTCCAGCCTCTTTCTGAAAACTACAGAGAAGTCCAAAGCCCCCTCTGATGATACCGTGTTATGGGATCCATCCTCTACCTGTCCTTGTCCGATTCTTTAGCGCCATAACCAAGTGTTTCCCTGGCTCCACTGTCACCACTATCCTCCAAAAAACTGTCAGAGCTGCTGGTCTCGCTGCCTTGTACCATTTTTCGTGTCATCATTCATGTAGGTTTCAATGACACATCTCTCCAACAATCCAAGATGACAAAGATACATTTTTTAAAACTTTACGATACACTGAAGGGATGCGGGAAGTCTGTTTTTATCTCAGAGCCCCTCTCCTCCTTTGCTCAGTTCAGCAGGCTCCTTAGCCTGAACACCTGGCTTCAGTATGTCTATACCTTGACTGGTCTCAGTTTTATTGACAATTTTAATTTGTTCTGGAACCAGCCCTCATTTTACAAGCCTGATGGTGTCCACCCCTCTCGGTTAGGCAGCAGAGTTTTGGTACACAATATCCACCACGCTGTCGTTACCACAAGATCAACATCCACACCTGTGTGACTAGACTCTTCCTCTCTTACTGCAGAAAAGTTACAGGTTTCGGATCACAGCACTGTTCGTTTTACCAGTCCCCCTTACAGACTGTACATATTACCCCCAAACCCAACTCACCTCTCCTCCGGCCCCTGTTCCACACCAAAGACGCATGTCAGCTTCCCCCTGTGGAAGGATCTCTCCACTCATCAGCATCTCCCTATTCCTATTCATATCACTAACGGACACCATCATCATCATCATATTTAGGTACCCCACACCCTCACCACTAGAGCAGTAGACCCCCCACCCCCCTGTCCCTGCACCCACCATCCCCACTGATGAAGGGTGAATCTGAGTAACCTGCAGCCACTGGGTCAAACCCCCCCGGACTCCTGATGCCACAGAGCCGCTGGTGCCTGCCAGGTTTGGCCTGGTAAATGCTAGATCACTGGCGAATAAAACTTTTGTTCTTAAATATTTCTTTATGCCCCGAGGTTTGGAATTCCTCTATGTGACTGAGACCTGGCTGAGCGTTGGTGACTCCAGTGCTGTTACTGAACTGTTGCCTCAGAACTGCTGCTATTTGAACTCCCCACGGACGTCAGGCCGAGGACGAGGCATTGCCACTGTTTATAAGTCACTATAAATGTAAGCAGCTATCGTTACTGGAGGACTTTTTAAGCCTCGTTGACTCTTTTAATCTTGTGCAGTCTGTGTCTGGTCCCACACAGGAACGCTGGCACACACTTGATCTGGTTTTATCTTTTGGTTTGTCTGTTTTTAACTTAGAACTCTGTGATGCAGTATTAATTTCTTTCACATGCCTGTACTGTTTGAGGTTGCACTTGCCTGTATCCCAGTTAAATCTCACGCTGCTGCCCGATGCTGTCGCATCATTAAGCCCTCCACTGCTGCTCAGATTCACAGAGGTTTTCAGTCAGACTTGTAACTGTGTCATCAAGTCTATGGACAATGACACTGAGGCGCTTAGCTCATGGTTCCATTCCACCTGCCAATCCATTTTAGACATCGTGGCTCCGTTGAAAACCAGGCAGTCTAGGACTAAATCTGAGCCCTGGCTGAACGACACCACTCATGCGGTCAGACGCAAATGCCGTAGAGCTGAGCGGAAGTAGAAAAGGGACAAACTGCAGGTGTCTCTTCAACTCTTAAGGGACTGATGGCGTCATTATCAAATATTTGTGCAGGATGCAAAAAGGAAGTATTTTTCTGATATTATACTGTCAAACTGTCATAAGCCTCGGGTTTAGTTTAAGACCATTGACTCTGTTCTTAATGCCCCCCAGACTGCCTGTATGGAGTCCTCCCCTGCTGTGTGTGAGCAATTTTTTCAGTTCTTTATTGATAAGGTTGTTTCCACTTGGGCTTTAATCCCACCCTCTGCACATGACACGTTAATGCCTGAACCCTGCTCTGCTGTCTTTGACAGGTTTGAACCTGTGACTCTGTCTTTCTTACAGAACAATGTTGGACAGTTGAAGCCCTCAGGTTCTCCAAATGATGTGGTCCCACCCCGACTATTTAAAGAGGTTCTCCCCACTCTAGGGCACTTGGTCCTAAGTGTTATTAACAGCAGTTTGTCCTCTGGTGATGTCCCTGAAAATTTTAAACATGCAGTAGTACAACCTCTGATCAAAAAAACAGGACTAGATACTGCAGTTCTTGCCAATTACAGGCCTATTTCAAAGCTACCTTTTATCTCAAAAATCCTCAAGAAAATAGTATGTTCACAACTCATGTTTTTTTTTTTTTTTTTTTAAGAAAAGCACAAAATTCTCAAGGTTTTCCAATCTGGTTTCAAACCCCAGCACAGCACTGAATCAACACTTTTAAGAGTTTTTAATGACATCTTTTTAGCTACTGACTCTGGTGACTGTGTTGTTCTTGTGCTTTTAGACTTAACTGCTGCTTTTGACACAGTGGACCATGAACTTTTAATTTCTTGTTTAAATTGGTGAGTGGGTATCAGGGGTGCAGCACTGGAGTGCTTCAGGTTGTACTTGGCTGATCGAGCCTTCTGTGTCAGCCTTGGTGGCTCAGTGTCCTCCTCTGCTCACCTCCTATGTTGGGTCCCACAGGGCTCAGTTTTAGGCCCCCTCCTTTCCTCTTTGTACCTGCTTCCACTTGGATGCAGGTACTTAGGAAGTGCTTAGTGCTTAGGAAGCACAGTATTGCCTTTCACTGTTATGCAGATGACACCCAGATATATCTCCCTGTCAATGTCAAACCACTGCTCAGGTGGCATAAAGGTGACATAAAGGCTCGGATGGCTGCAAATGTTTTAAAATTTAATGAGAAGAAGACTGAGGTGATGGTTTTTGGTGGCTTCTTTTGGTGGATTAGCTGAAGCTGACATTGGCCCTCCACATGGGAATGTGGTCATGATACTCCTGTGTGATAAAATCATTTATCTGTTATGGAAATTAAAGACTAGCACATTTACAGTGAAATATGTAGGTTTCCCAAGTCTGTTGGGTAAAATGCCCAGATAATGTTTCTAAATTGTGATTCAGAAAAAAAAACAGTGAGTTTTGAAAATGAGCTGGAAACAATAATGATGTCAATTTATCACCAAAAACAAGTGTAAATAGCAGCTGTAATGCGTCCAGGCTCCAGATATTTGTTACCTTTTTTCTTTCTAGTCTTGTGTATGCTGATCTGGAAAGGCTGGAGCCTCAAGATAATTTATGCTGTCAACCACATACTGACTGTTTTCCCTCTTCCTAATTCTCTTAACATAGCCAAGCAGACAGAAAAAAACTATTCAGTCAGTGCAAAGAAAGCCCTCTTACTTGCTTTATGCCTTTTTTATGTTTCTTTGAACAGCAGTCCATTTTACATTTCCCTTAGAAGTGAATACCGTGTACTTCAGCTTCAGCTAATCCACCAATTATAGGAACCATGAATTATAAACTTGATGTATGGGCATGCTATGGATGTGATTTACATTAGCTGACATGACTTTATCAAGGCATACTCAGAAACATTTAGAGGAGTTAATTAACAATTCAGAACATTTGAGCAACTTTGTTAAAGTGAAAGCTCTGTGCATAACCAAACAATATGGTTGTTAGGCTCAAATCACCTAGACTCAGAAACAAACACAAGAACACACAGGAGTCAAGAATTTCTTGCTAGCAAGGAGAGCAGTTGACAAGGCACTGTCTCATACAGTCCTCCAACCAACTCTGACCATGCCTTGGCTGCTTCCCTCTTTCATTAGAAAAGGAGTTCCCTAGTTTACATGGGGGGGTAGTTAGTCTAAAGGTTTGCTTTTAAATCACATTTGTTAGTGTTACATCAGTGCATGAGTTATTTCTTCTTTAGAATGTAAGTCTTCATCCTCCCGACATGTCTGGTCCGAATATATCTTCCAGACACGTACCAGGCCTCTCAATGAGCGTCTGGTCCTCACATAAAGATATATGGTCACATTCCTCAAAGGTGCTCTCCTATCTGCAAAACACAAGCACAAAAACTTTCCCATGCTGGGAGACAGCACAGTGATTTCTACATAAGGCATGAATGTGATAACTTATATACAATTACTCTAACAAAGGTAAATGTTTTTCAGGCCTGCAGCGCTAAATGTTGGCAGGAAATTAGCCTCATAATATACACCATGAAAACTGTTGTGTTTGATCTGAGCTACATTGACATTAATACAAAGTTACAGGAGCATTACAAACATATTTATCTGTTTTAAGTCAAAAAACAAAAGCAGTTACTTCACCACAGCACAGTGCTACAATCAAAGGATAAACCTCATAACTGCTTTGAAGCAAATAATAGCAGGAGCTCTTTGTTTGCTGGTTACTTCTGCAATCTTAGTGATACTTGTATGAAATTCCATTTACAGTTTTCAACTTTGAAGCCATCAGGTTAGCAGAGCCATAATAAAAGCATGATAACAATGTTTTTGAAGACTTTTAAGACCTTTTTAATACCACATCCACGGTTTTTATGGTCTTAACAACCAAATATAGAATAATGCTAAGTTATAACCTATGTGTACTTGTTCAATTCAATTCAATTCAGTTTTATTTGTAGAGCCCTGTATCACAACAAGGTTATCTCACGGGGCTTTACAGGATGCAAACAAACAACAGTCAGACAAACAGAAACATCAAAAGA
>JAPTYQ010000014.1:2114599-2125325 GCA_029814465.1 Ostorhinchus cyanosoma
CACGACTCAGTTTCTTTCAGGTTCCACTTTTAGCCCCATTCGATCTGAAGAGGATCAAACTATTATACAATTAAATACCATAATAACCTATAAACAGGTGGATCCACACACAACAAACCCCGTCCAGCTGATGTCGTCTATATATTTACCAAGTTTGAAGGAAATTGAAAGAAAATGGCTGTTTTTATAGACATTTGAAATAACGCCTATTAGAAATAAATAGGGAGAAAAAAGTTATTAAAAAATTCTTACAAATTTTGAACTATTTTTCCCAAATTGTAATGACGTATATTGTGGATCACTGATAATCTATAACCCCAATTTGGTATGAATTCAATGAATGGTTTTGCTGACGTATGAAGGGTTTTTGCTGAACGTAAAAAAAAATTTTTGAAAAATTTTACAGAAATTAACAAAAAAAAACAAAAACAAATATGAACAACAGGAACGAAACCTGAACAAAAATTGATTATTGTTTGTTAGTTTTTTTTTTTTTTGCACTTCCCAAATTCATCCCTTGGGCCGGATTGGACCCTTTGGGGGGCCGGTTTAGGTCTGCGGGTCGCATGTTTGCCCCTCCCCCCACTGTCATACTGTAACTAACGTCCTCTTGTCGTCTCTAAAGCATCGAGGACCCGGACCAGAGGATCGCCATGTTGACCCAGATCCTGGAGTTCGGTCAGACGCCCACCCAGCTGTTCACCTCCCCCCACCCTCAGAGGATCACCCCCCGCTTCCACAACATCACCCGCAGCCCCAGCATCACCTCGCCCATCAGCGAACTGTCACCAGGTAACGCAAGCGGCCATTTTAGATTCTTCAAAGTGCATACGTATGTGAAAGAATGTTAAAGAACTTGGAAAAAACGTTCTGGAATTTTATCATTTCCGTAAATTCCGTCAGAAATGTTCAATATGAAATGTATAAACTGGACTCTAGTGTCCACAGTTCTGTTCAACACTGGAGTAGAGCGGTCGGATTTGGCTCGTTTTGGTCCAAAATAGATCCCATTACATTTTGGTGAATGTAGGTCAAAGGTCAAAGGTCAAGGTCACCAAAAATGTGTTTTCTCAATGATCAGAGATAAGCCAATCAGGAATGTCCTTTTCCTTCCTGTTTACTCAGTTTTACATAGAGCTTCTTTTTACTCTCACTGTTGATGTGCATTAACATCAGAACCTTGAAGGACAAATTTGAAGACAAAGGTCACAATAAAGGTCCAAATCAAATTTTGGATCTAACTTTTGAACTCTTCATCTTACAGACTTCCAATGAGCACCAAAATGCTGGTCTTTCAACTCTGCATCTTGTGTTTATAGATTTTGACCTATTGTTGACCCCAGAGGTCAGAGGTCACTGGGTCAATACCTAAAAAAACTAAAATGGACGATAACAGAAAAACAAGTGGAAATAGAGACTTAGTTACTATTATTAACAGATAGGAAACCAGGTATGGGCTTCAAAATGGTGTCATGACCTTTGACCTTGAGTGACATTAAAAGGTCAAAATCAAGGTCACATGATTTTAAATGGGCGTAACTCCAAAAACAGTGGTGATAAGTACTCAGTTACTATTGTTGACAGATAGGAAACTACATGTAGGCTCCAAAATGACATCATGACCTTTGACCTTGAGTGACCTTGAAAAGTCAAATCCATAGTCTCACGTTTTGAGAGGGAAATATCCATTAAGAGCTAAAATGTTTTTGCGAGGGGTGGGGTTTGTTGTTCCTGGCACCACTGGTTCTGAACTTAATGGATGTTTTTTGCTGGTAGATGCGTTAGGAATATGAGTCCAGTTCTGATTCATCCGTAGGTTCTCAACCTGGTTCTCCTGCCGTTGTTTTCAGCTTCTCAGAGCGTCGACTCGTCCTTCGAGGATCTGACGGAGGAGAGCAGGAAGCTGGTCTGGGCCAACATGGGAAACCTGAAACCCGTCTCCAGCCACAAGATCCATAAAGAGTGAGTGGAGACGGTAACGGCCGAGCGGGTGATGGAAGCGTCGTCCACCCCCAGCGGGAAACAGAAGGAAACAGTCACACACACAAACACTACAGTCTGATGATCTGAGGTGGTTCATGCTGTTCCACAAAGCTCCGACTGTCATGGAAAACCTGGAAAAGTCATTGAATTAGAGTCGGACTGATCCAAACGCCTCATTTTTAACACGTAAAAACCCAAACATCCACCATCGACCAAAACCATCTACTGATCGAAACTGTTTAATATCTACTCATCCTTTAATCTGATCAATACATGTAAATAATTAGTGTAAAATACAGTTTTTCATCTTTTCACGGTCATCATATATGACCCACTTGGACGTTCAGAAGCTCCGTAGTTACCATGGAAACGCCGTCATCATTTCACTAAAAACTGAATTTTGCATCTGTTTGATTATAGTCCATATTCCTTAATTACACATTTAATGAGCAAAAGAGCCTAAATTTTCCCACAGTCCCTAAATCACTCTTCTTTCCTTAGGCTTAAAGTCTGTTGATTCGATTGTAAATGACATTATTGATTCTTTAAACATCTGTCCTTGTGTCTCTTCATCCTCGTCTTTTTTCTAACTCCAGTTTTCCTCTGAATTCCAGGACTGTAACAGGAATCGCAGTGAGTCGAGATGGATCGGCTATTTTCTCCACATCCCAAGGTCTGGAGGACGTCTTTTACGCTTCTAAAAGTCAGAATTAAGAGTCAGAATAAACTTTAAGGGCTTTGTGTTTAGAATGAAATTAGAAAAAATAAATAAAAATACTGATGAAATATCATTTTACATGTTTATAGCATCATACAATGTCCATCATTATGATAAATAGTTGATTCATGTATTTTAAGATAATGTGATGTGCTGGAAAAAATTGAAAATGACCCTTAAAAGTGCTTGAAAAGTGCTTGAATTTGAACTTGAAAAACGCAATAGTCTCAAAAGGGTTAATGAGATCTGAGACTCTTCTTTTTTTTTCTTTTCTAAATGAATCGTCTAAATATGATAAAAGTAAAGTTTTTTTTTTTTTTTTCCAGATTCGACTCTTAAAATGTTCTCCAAGGAGCTGAAGGACTTCCAGAGGAGCATGTCCTTTTCTAACATGGTACGCAGCTGTTTCTGTTCATCCTGGATTTTCTTTGTCATGTTCCAAACATTAACCGCTGTCGTTTTCCAGGCGCTGTCGTCGTGTCTGATGCTCGCAGACGGTAAAACGGTGGTGTGTTCGTCGTGGGACAATAACGTGTACGTACCAGTTGATATTCTCCTTCTCATTGAATCATTGAACCTGTTTATCTGATACAACAATCCCCTCGCTGTCCCTTTGGGGGGCGGGGCACAAATGTTACCAGGCTCATTTGGAGTTCCCAGTGGCTGATGGGATTTTGTCTTTCAGATATTTCTACTCCGTCCCCTTCGGCCGGCGGCAGGACACGCTGATGGGCCACGACGACGCCGTCAGCGCCATCTGCTGGTTTGACGACCGCCTCTACACGGCGTCCTGGGATTCCACCGTGAAGGTAGAGACACACACCACACGTGTTGGTACGAGCGGCGGCGGTTCGTGATGTGACGAAGCCGTGTGCGTTTGTTCCAGGTTTGGCAGTGTGAGTCCGAAGGTTCAGCCGCTCATAAGAGGGCGCAGTTTGAGCTGCTCGCAGAGTTGGAACATGACGCAGGGGTGAGTGGACGCAACGACAGAACGTTCATGTTTTAATTCCACTGAAGCGTTTGTTTTCTGTCCTGATCCAACATTAGGTTTGATGGTTTAGTAAAGTTCTAACATACACATGCATTTGTCTGTGTTTAGATCCGATCTGATGTATATGAAGTATGAACAGCAGGAAAAATGAGAGTTTAATGTAAAAAAACAAACAAAAACAGACTAAATACGAGCACTTTGGTTTATAGAAGAACATGCCTTTAACCCTTTTGTTCAGACAATATGAGATTCATGGCATTCATTTTCTGTTTTATACCAGTAACAAATAAAAAAAAAAAACCTAAATAAGCAAAATAATGTACAAATTTAAAAAAAAAATCAACAAAGTAAAATTAACAGAAAAGTTTTTAATAAAATTTCCAAATTAATCAATAACAAAATGTTTGAAATAATCAAATGCTAAAATGGGATTGATTGAAAATAACCAACAAAATGAAAAAAACTGAGGAAACTAATAAAATGTATGAAATAATTAAAATAATCAATAAAATAACTAAATAATCAACAAGTTGAACAAAAAAGGAGTAAATGTGTTTATTAATGAACAAAATGAGCAGAAATAATCCAAAATTGCAATTAAAATGAACAAATATGATCAAATTGAAAAAAATAACAGGAACAAAATATCTCGAAAAAGTTTAAACTTATACAAAAATTTGAGGAAAAACTAAAAGAAAAAAAAATCAAATCTGAATAAATCAAACAGTAACAGGAACAAAACTTGTGCAAAAATGGAAAAAAACCTGTTTGTTTTGTATTTTTTGGGCGTTTGTTGACGTGCGTGTGCTTCGTCCTCAGGTCAACGCCATCGCTCTCAGTCCTGCTGGAACGCTGCTGGTCTCTGGATGTAAAGACGGGACGGTGACCATCTGGGACACGGGCAGCAGCGGCGCCCTGCAGCAGATCCCCTGCCACGCCGCCGCCGTCCACCACATGGCCTTCAGCCCCGGTACCGTTGAGCAACGCCAGCCTCCAACCTTTACTCTGAACCGGGGGCGTCAATCACTTTTTTATGTATTTTTTCTTAAACATTTTATTATGAGTTTTTTTTTTTTTTTTTTTTTTCAAAATGATATAATTTTCAATTATATTTGTTTTTACGAAGCAGTTCAGTTTCACATGTTTTGCACAAACAGAGAAAAAAAATATTAAAAAGTAAAGCAATATCAGAAATAGAACAAGTGGTACCAGGCACAATAAACCCCGCCCCTCACAAACGTTTTAGCTCTTAATGGACGTCTCCTTCCCCGAATGTGAGACGACGGGTTTGACCTTTCAAGGTCAAAGGTCATGACGCCATTTTGAAGCCCATACCTGGTTTCTTATCTGTCAGTAATAATAACTGAGTCTGTATCTCCACTCGTTTTTCTGTTATCGTCCATTTGAGTTTTTTGACCTCGGTTCTGGTCCGCGGGCCGCATGTTTGACTCCTCCCCCCACCCCTTCCCGCTGTAAACTGTCTGTGTTCTGATATTTTAACCCTTTCCCGGCGCCGTTGCCTCCTCAGATAGCCGCCACGTCCTCAGCGTCGGCGCCGACTCCTGCATGAAGGTCATCGACGTCCAGACGGGGATGGTGATCTCGTCGGTGAAATCTGAGGAGGAACAAAGGTAAAAAAAAAAACGCCACGAAGATGAGTTTAACTCTGAAACAAAATAAACAGACAGATTTTTTTGTTCTTTTAATTATTGTATTCATTTTTACTCATTTAGTTGATTATTTTGTTAATTTCTTTCCCCCATTTGTTAATTATTTTGTTCATTTTTACTAATTTTGTTGATTATTTTACTAATTTTTGTTCAATTTTTTTGGTTTATTTTGTTCATTATTTTGGTAATTTTTGTTGCATTTGTTGATTATCTCTTTTTTTTTCTTATTTGTTTTGGTAATTTTTACTCTTTTTATTGATTTGTTGCACGTTTTGCCCTTTTTTTATACCATTGTTAATAAAAGTAAAAATTAAATCTTAGTCATTTAGTCCTAAATAATACATAGATCAATTGAAATGTAATTTTATTTAATGCAATAGATGAATGTTTATCATTTCTATTATTTTGACTCAAAGTGCTGCAGCTCCATCTAGTGGCCGTTACTAAAAAATCCACCTAAGTTTCACTTCATGCTGAGAATTATCTGTTAAATCAGCTTCATCATGTCCTGATTCTACATGAACAGGACGAATATGAGACTTTTAATGGATTGGACTCGATTAAATGAATCTATCAGACTTTTATATGTGCTCAAATCTGGTTAGTTTCGATTCTTAGGTTTATTTGACGGCTCATATTTTGACCGTTCTGACTCTGATGACGTCGTAGAACAGTTTTGTTTTTTTTTTATTTATCATGTTAAAAACACTGTGATCGTCCACGCAGGTGCTTATATTTTCAATCTGTGTGTTTACAGAAGAACACTTTTAGTAATTTCATGTTGGTGCTGCATTAAAAACTCTAACCAGACGCTTTCACTCCGTGGTGTGTTCAGGTGTTTCTGCTGGGACGGGAACTCGGTGTTATGTGGAGGTCAGTCTGGAGATCTTCTACTGTGGGATCTACTGAGCAACACGGTGACCAGGAGGATCTCTGCACATTCAGGTACGACTCAGAGGGCGACGGGGGGGGGGGGGGTTCTTGTAGCACAATTGTTGAAAAGCATGAGCTAAAGTGTTCTTGGGAGCCAAAATGTGTGCTAACGTGTCGTCTTTGGAGCCCAAACATGTGCTAAAGTACCTTCTTTGGAGCCCAAACATGTGCTAAAGTGCCTTCTTAAGTCCAAGCCCTTTTTTTCTTTTCTGCCCCTGCTCTTCAAAAAGTCTGTGCACGCCACTGGCTAGAATGATCTTCTCTTGTACAAACCCTTTGTGTGGTTTGGTGCAGGCGCTGTGACCACCATGTGGATGAACGACCTCAACACCACGGTGATCACCGGCGGCGATGACCGACAGATGATCTTCTGGAGGGTCCAGAGTTAAACCTCCAACATCAGCCGGAGAAGGACTTAGACTAAACGACCCAGGATCAATCTGAACGCCAAACGCCGGACGCGGTTTCAGACTTCCAGACCCTCGTCGTCAACGTTAACGAACTGTATCGACGAGGACGGGATCCAAAGAGTCAACGGGCAGAACCTCAACCCTGAACCAAAAGGTCACGCTTCGAAACGCATGAAAGCAGAAACATTAACGGCTTCGTCTTCTCATTCCTCGTGTTATGGATCGTGTTTTGTTTAAGCGTATATCAGCGTTTGTGCGTCTGTTTTATCGTGCGACGTGGACTCCGTTTGTCGACGCTGCTCAGGTGTCATTCCACAATAACGACGGCCTCTGAAAACCGACGTTTTATGAGCAACAAGTGTCAATTTGTACGAATAATTTTACTGAAGTACATTCGACAGGTTTAGTTTCAGTTTTTGTTTTTTTTTTGTTTCCAAATGTGTTGAGTTTTAATGTTTGCGTTGAAAAAAATTCAGCTTTTTAACCTAAATAAAAACCTCCAAATAGAAAATACGTCATCAAAGGACAAACGGAAAGTACGACAAACGCGTTAATGCAGAATTAATAGGATTCCAACAGCACATAGAAGGTTTTATGGAAGAGGATTAGGACACTGGGAAAAAAAGAATTTACGTTAAGGTCCAATTTTTCTTTTTATTATTATTCTGAGGAAAAAAGTCAGAATTCTGTTATTAAACTTAGATTTCAGATCTTTTTTTTCTCTGAATTCTGACTTTAATCCCAGAGGAATAATTTAAAAAAACAATACAAAAACAGAATTCTGAGAAAAAAGTCAGAATTCCAACTTTTTTCTCAGAGTATTAATTAAAAAATATATATTGGAATGTATTTTTTTTTCACCATCCTCCTCCGTAACTTTTAATGGGTACTTATATATAGAGTATTTCCAGTTCTGTTATTGAAAGTAGCTCAATACTTCATCTAAGTGTTAAAACCTCCTCATGCCAGTGCTACGACATTATAATAAGCTAATTTTACCAAGTGCATTAATAGAATTATAAGACATTCACACAAAAATGGGTTAAAATCGAGCTGTAACTGTATTAAATAACTATTTGCATTATTGGTTTGAGTCTTTTTTTCTCTCTTTTTTTTTTTTTTAAGATAAAAAAACAAAGTTGCTTCCAGCCTTTAAATGCTAAAAGTTTTTTGGGGTCGTGTGGATGCGCTTCATGTCTAAATAGAAGTGGATTAAACGCAGCAAGAAAAAACTTCAATGTACTAATTTCCACAGATTTGACCATTAATTTGCTTTTGTAATAATTTAAGTTGTAAAGAGACGTTACGGACGCCGTAGAACAGGAGTATTCTAATCCGGTCGTCGAGGGCTGGTTCCTGCATGTTTTAGATGTTTCCGTCTTCCGGCCTACGTGGTTCAATTAATGACCATCAAGTTCTACTAAAGAATGAAGGTGTGACGGAAGAGGGAAATATCTAAAACAGAGGTGTTCAATCCTGGTCCTGCATGTTTTAGACTCAGACATGTTTGAAATTATGTCCGAAAAGGTCATTTTTGGAAGTCACACTATAGCCTTACGAAAAACTCATTTTCAGACGATGTTAGTCACCCCCTGAAAAATATTTTAAATCAACCTGAAACATCCAAGAGAGAATGATGTACAAAACAATACAAACATGAAGAAAACAATCAAGAAAATAAACCAAACCAAACTGTCAACCAAATATACACAAATTTATGAAACAGTCATTAAAACCAACAAAACATGCCACAAGATTAACAAAAAAAAACCTTATTAAGAAAATACTTTTTTTGTCTTTGCAAAACAATAAGAATATGATCAACTGATCAAAACTGTCCACAAAATATGCAAAACTGCAGAAAATGATAATCAATAGTTTAAAACCATGCAAAAAATTGAATACAAAAATATATTTTTTAAAAAGGCAAATTTACAAAATGTTAAGAACTTGGAAAAAAAAAAACTACCAAGTAAATGAACAAAATATGCAAAAAAATAAACAAAACTGAACACAATTGTCCAAAACAACCCCAAATGTATCAAATAGTTATTAAAATTAACAAAATATGTCACAAAATTGATTTTTAAAAATCATTGAGAAAATAAATGAAAATATATGAAATGATAAGAACATGAACAAAATAATTAACAAAATGAACAAAACTGTCCAAAAAATATGAAACATAGGAAATAATCATGAGACTAAAAACTTTAAAACAAAGTTAATAAAAATGTTTAAAAATCAGTAAGAAAAAAACAAACATGTACAAAACATTGTAGGAAATAATCACAAAAATTAAGAACAATAACAAAACTTTAAGAACATGACGGAAAAAAAAAAAAGAAATACATAAACGTGGAAAAAAATTGTCCACAAAATAAACACAAATTGATCAAATAGTCATTAAAATTAACAAAATAATCCACAAAAATGATTTAAAAAACGAAATTAAGAAAAAAATTTTAAAAATGCATAAGCTCAGATAAACAAAGCGGAACAAAATCAACAAAATGAATGTTTAAAATAATGTGTGTGAATATTCCTGATCCTTGAATGGGTTAAACCTGTGACCGTGGACTGAGTGGAAGCTGTGGACGACAGACACACAGATTCACTTAAGGTCAGCACGACCAAAGCCCAAACTATTTCACAGGTTTATCTTTGTCCTCAAAGGAACAATGCAGGCCAACAAGATGGAGTGTGTGTTGGAGTGGGAAGTGTGTGTGTTCGAGGTGTCAGGTGGTGACCCCAACAAACAGCTGCCAAAACCACCGCCATTTTATTAAACTAACCCAGACCCGAACCTTCCCACGATCCTCAGTTTCCCTCCCTTGTAAGGTGTCTTAGTCCGATCTTGGCCTGATAAAGTAGAGTATTTTAATTAATTCATTAATTTTTGTCTAACTAGAGACTGTTTTAACCCAAAAATGCAGGCAAATGGGAAAGTGAAAACTAATAGATGGGTGTGAGCCTGTGCAAATAAAAACTAAAAGAAATCCCTAAGACCAAACCCGACTCCATCTGTAACCTGAACCCCAACCCTAAACCTAACCCCAACCCTAAACTGAAGAAATTCAGTGAGCAGCAGTTCACGCACACGCACACACTAGGTGAATAATATGAATATATTTTTAGAAATTTGTAAAAAAAAAAAAAAAAAAAGCCATGAAAAAAACTCTTCAGGAAACATGTACATGGATTTCTAAAATGATCTAGAGCACTTTTTAACCAGATTTGAAGATGGTCCAAAATTACCCTTTTCGGAGCATATACTATAGCCTTACCATTTGAACACCAGAGGGCGCCGATGAATTTCGGAAAAAAGTCTCAAACAGCTTAAAAAACATTGAATCACTTCTGAAAAACATGTTTATGGCCATTAATGATGATCTAGAGCGCTTTTTAATCACATTTGAAGATGGTCCAAAATTACCTTTTTTGGAGCGTATACTATAGCCTTACCATTTGAACACCAGAGGGCGCTAATAGATTTTGGGGAAAAAAAGGTTCAAAACAGCTTAGAAACACCTCTGGAACCATGTATATGGACAAAAATATGTGCTCAGAAAAGGGTAAATCTGGGTAAAAAGTGCTCTACATCAATATTTATGTCCATCTACATGTTTCTAGGGGTGTTTCAAGGAGTTTTAAGGTGTTTTGAGACATTTTTCCAAAATTCATCGGCGCCCCCTGGGATTCAAATGGTAAGGCTATAGTATGTGCTCCGAAAAGGGTAATTTTGGACCACCATCAAATCTGGTTAAAAAGTGCTCTAGATCAATATTTATGTCCATCTACATTATTCTACAGGTTTTTCAAGGTGTTTTAAGGTGTTTTGAGACATTTTTCCAAAATTCATCGGCGCCCCCTGGAATTCAAATGGTAAGGCTATAGTATGTGCTCCAAAAAGGGTAATTTTGGACCACCTTCAAATCTGGTTAAAAAGTGCTCCAGATCATTATTTATGGTCATCTACATGTTTCTAGAGGGGTTTCAAGATGTTTAGAGCCTTTTTTCC
>JAPTYQ010000014.1:2367028-2378794 GCA_029814465.1 Ostorhinchus cyanosoma
CCTTTTGGACGTTCAGAGGCTCCGTAGTTACTATGGAAACACTGTCATCTTCTACAACATTGATTCACCAGTAAAACTAATGGAATTGAATCAATGACAGTGGATGGAGACACTTGTTTTTCTGTTCAGTTATTAATATCATTGCTGGAAAACAAAACAAAACTAAAAAAAAAACACTTTTTCTGTTTTGATATAATAATCTTAGTTTTTTTGATTTCCGAACGTCTAAATTAAATATAAGAAATTAAATATAGGAAAAAAAACAACTTTCACAAAAAAAAGCAAAATACAGAGGACAATATTGTAATAAATAGGGATAAATCACCTACAAAAAGTTAAATAGAAAGAAAAAAAATCATTTAGGAACTGCCAGAAATGAAGCAGTGGGTCTTTATGGGTTAACATGAGTGACAAATAATGGGACAAATAATGGGTCTGGATGGGAGGGGACTCTTCCTCCATCCATGGGTCACTGAATACTTTGATGAGTATGAAGATGATGTGAATCATATGCCGTGGTGTGAACTCAACCAAACAGAGTTCATAGAGTTCAACACCAAGGAGCATGGAAGCTGTCGTAGAGGCATGTGTTGGAACAAAACCTCATTAAGACACTTCACGTTGGTTTTCATTTAATTGGTCACCACTCTGTAGTTCTCATCAAAGCAGAAGCCACAACAGAAAGAACATTTCCCTATTTTCATAGCAAAGCTGAGCACTTATAGACACTTAAGGATACATTATGTTAATTGGCACAAAAAAAAAAAAAAAAAAAAAGAGGCTTCTCCAAATCATTGCAAAAGGCACAAAAAAAAAAAAAACTAAATGAGAAGTTCACCTAATGACGATAAAAAATGGACCTGGAGTAGATCGTATGATGACGATCTCCATGACAACCGAGTGAACCTCATCTGCAGAGGTAGATAGTGAGGTTAAAAGTCCAGGAAAGCTTAGAAGTGGTGTGTAGACTTAATATTTATTCTTTTTTTCAGAGAGAATACCTGAGTTTATGTCCATTAGATAACTTTGTCTGAAAATATCACCTATATATTGTATATTAGAGGTGCAACGGTATAGAAAAACTTCAGTTCGGTACAGGGGCCTTCAGTTCGATGCATTTTTGATACATTTTCATTACAACACGCTTTGAACACCTGACCCGGCTTCTGTTATACTCTGTTGTCATGTTTACGCCTCCTTATCAGCACATCAGCTTTAGGATAATAATTTTTTTTTTTTTTTTTTTTTTGCAGCGGCTCTGAAAATCCAGCTGCAGTGCAAGGCTTGTGTGGAAACTTGAAATCAGAATCAAATCAAATGTTATTTCTATGGCGCTAAATCATAACAGAACTTATCTCATGGTACTTTACATATAGAGCCGGTCGAAACAAGACTAATTTACAGAAACCCAACAGAATCATCCAGGAGCAAACACTTGTGAGTGGTGACAGTGGTGAAGAAAAACCTCCTTTGAACAGACAGAAACCTGGAGCAGACCCAGACTCCTGGAGGATGGAGGTCGGCCTTGACCAGCTGACGTAAGCTGGGTGTTTACGTCCTTCACGTAGGCTACATGTGTTTGTTCAGTACACCTCTGTATGCTATTGAGACCCAAACTGAAACAAGTGCGCTGTGACACAACTATTCTATATATTTTTAGATATTGTCATTCATTTGTGGGATGTTTAACCCATAAAGACCCAAATATTCATGATCGTCCAGAACTATGTACTGATCAAAACTGTTTAATATCTTTTGATCCATTAATCCTATCAATGCATGTAAATAATTAGTCTAAAATACAGTTTTTCATCTTTTCATAGTCAGACCCATTTGGACGTTCAGTTACCGTGGAAACACCGTCACCTTCTACAACATCGATTCACCGGTAAAACTCATGGAGTTTAATAAATGAAAGTGGATGGAGACACTTTTTTTGGTTAAGTTAATGATATATTTGGCTGAAAAAGTCACTTAATCTTCCATTTCCTCTGTTTCTAATATAATAACCTTTGACCTTACTCTGAGATTTTATGAACATCTACACGATCAGTGAATTAAATATAGAAAAATACCAGATTTTTACTGAAAAAATGCTAAATTAAGAGGATAATATTACAATAAATGATGACAAATCACTTAAGAAAGGGCAAATATAGAGAAAAATTCATTCACACCGGGTCTTTACGGGTTAAGCTAATATAGAAATCCACAACAATAAAGAGGATATCTACGACTAACATCTATGATACGATAATAAAACTGTAGACATGTAATAATTCATTAATGCTGTGCAAACCTTCAGAGCTGTAATAACGTATCAGGATTACAACGTTGATCTCTAAATTAGTTTTTAGCACAAGTTGAGCTTTATTAGAGTTTATTGGAATAAACAGTGCAGTGCAGATAAAGCGGCCTGTGTGTTGCTTAACTTCTCAGAGGAGCTGCGCTTGTTGTGAAGCCTCCTCGTCAGTAAACTAACGCTGCGCTGATTAAAGTGGATTAAGGGCTTGTTGCATTTGATCAAAGTCCAGCTGATATCAGAATCGCTGCTCGGCTAAGCTCTCAAAGCCAAATCCATTATAATACTCCTATACCACCCACAACAAAGAGGCAGCACATGCAAGTAAATAAATGTAGGTAGAAAATATTATACAAGGACCCCTCCCATTTGAGCAAAATAATACCACCAAATACAACTGCTATAATTGGTGGGAGAATTAGGCTGATAAAAGATGGGAGCCGGACAGTAAATCCATTCAGCTCATCTGTTTACTACTGAAGCTTTAGAAGAAAAGTGTTGTTTGTCCTTGATAGTGTGTCACATAGATTATTGTCACAAAGAGTTATGGATTTGCAAAATTATTTCACTTTATTTTTTTTTTTATTGATCTCCTAAATGCAAAAAGAAGTACAAGGGTTTAAATTTCCGACTGTAAACAGAATTCTAATTACAAGACACAAGTTTCTGTGCGACCACATTAGTATTTTAGAGTAGAGTAGCAGGCAGTTTGGGTTTTTTTTTCTCTCTTTTTGGTTTGTATGCAAGGTCTTCAGCTTTTTTTTTTTTTTTTTTTTTAATTGAACTAATGAAAATTACAAACTCTCAACGAGGAAAATAATACAGTAATACAATGAACATAAATAAAGTACAAAAAACGAGGGGATATGTAAGGCAAGAGCAAAAATACATTCAAATATAATGCAGTGCAAATCCTAGGGCATTTTAAATGAATGTACAGGAGCAGAGATGCAACACAGAGGATTCTTTAAGTTAAAACAATAAATAACGAGCAATGTTCTGGCTTATTTTCACTGTCGTGGTTTTTTCACATTTTCTGAGGGACAAGACAAACATTTTAAATTCATTTGTAAATGCAGAAAAGAACTCTCTCCATTTTGCACAGTGGATCTGACATCTACCCAGCGCAGTGGATTGCACTGGTGCCTCACAGCAAGAAGATCGTGGGTTCCATTCCAACAACAGTCGACGGGGGGGTGTGGCCTTTCTGTGTGGCGTCTCCCCGTGTCTGAGTGGGTTCTGTGGCTCCTCCCACCATCCAAACACATGCACTCATTGGTTCATCTAAATTGCCCACAGGTGTGAATGTGACAGTGATAGTTTGTCTCTATATGTTCAGCCCTGAGATGAACTGGTCACATGTCCAGGGTGAACCCCGCCTTTGCCCTATGGAGCTGGGATAGGCTCCGCCCCTGTGACCCTAGTGAGGATAAAGCAGGTTCAGATAATGAATGAAAATAATATATTATTCAAAACATGGAATATCATTAATTTTTGGTGAATTCCAGTCTAGAACTCTGTGAACTTGGTTGCCTCCACAGATCTGCTTCTAATGGCTGTAATTGGCACATGTGCCAATGGACACATTCCTTCCACAACCAAGCTCAGCTGATGTGAGTGTAGCAGCTCCGATGCCCAACGAGGAGAGGGTTTTTAAAAATTTATTTACGTATTTATTTTTATCATCAAGTTTAATGTACAAAACAGTCATGGCATACATTCTTTACAGATGAGAATAGCATAATATTAATAATAAATCATACTTATATAGTGTGTTTTGGACGCTCAAAGACACCAATAACTAATCACCACTGATGTTGTCGTTGTCATGGCTACAGTTAGTGAAATCATTAATATACTTTTAATGTTTAAGTTAAGAATGTAAATCAATGCTGTTTCAGCACTATATAAAGTGTGTATAGAACAGTTGTGTTATATATGTATATATTATATATGTTCATGATCAAAGACTGAAAACACAAATACACACATTTGTCCATGTTGTGTCAAACATTTATTCCTTTACATTTTACCAAATACCAAAAGACTCTCAGATCTGAAGCTGAAAACATGTTAATTTTGGACAAAAAAATAATAAATTAACCATCTAATAGAAAAATAAAATATACTAGGTCTTGATTCCCATTAAGTATAGCTTTCACCAAGTTCAAGTACGAGAATAAAAAAAAGACTGAAATAAATAAAAGCAGCAGGTAGAGTGTGTGGAAAACCAGTGTCCAAATATGTACAGGAGGCATTAGTGCGACACCTACAGCAGAAGTTCAGGCTTTTCCAAAAGGAAAGGGGCGGTACTTAAATAGTACCATAATTTTACATGTCTGTAAATGTCACTATCAGAGGAGACGACACACTGCTGATGAAGCCCACCGCCTCCTCGCAAACCTAGTATTTTTCAATATGTCATTTTTGCTTTGCTTGATGAATGGTGACACTCCCTCGTTGGCACAAAGAAAATGATGCATTTTACCTCCAAAGAGAAGGGAGGAGGAGCAAGAGGCGGAACCAAGGTAGAAAGGGACCGAGAGTGAAGCAACAAGGAGGAGAAGAAAAAGAAGCAGCTGAGACACGGTTCAGAAGTGGATCCAACCACGAAGAAAAGGCCTGGACGTTCAGCTGAAGGAGTATTAGTGAAGACGGAAAGTGACCGGCAGAGAGGGAAAGTGACCGGCGGAGAGGGAAAGTGACCGGCGGAGAAGGAAAGTGACCGACAGAGAAGGAAAGTGACCGACAGAGAAGGAAAGTGACCGGCGGAGAGGGAAAGTGACCGGCGGAGGCGGAAAGTGACCGGCGGAGAGGGAAAGTGACCGACGGAGAAGGAAAGTGACCAGCGCAGAAGGAAAGTGACCGGCGGAGAAGGAAAGTGACTGGCGGAGAATGAAAGTGACTGGCGGAGAATGAAAGTGACCAGCGGAGAGGGAAAGTGACCGACGGAGAAGGAAAGTGACCAGCGCAGAATGAAAGTGACCAGCGGAGAGGGAAAGTGACCGGCGGAGAGGGAAAGTGACCGGCGGAGAAGGAAAGTGACTGACAAAGAAGGAAGTGTGTAGTAAGTGTTACTCTGCGCACCATGGTGACCAGTACACTGTGTGTAGCGCCAGCGTGGACAGCTTCACTCGTTCCATTTGCTGTTGTGTTCTACTGTAATCCTGCTTCCAAAAAATGGACAGATCACCGACAAAAAAAACATCTGTTACGTCCAGCTGGGCACACGTCATATGGAAGCTCCACCTTCATGGTTGTAATAACGCAAAATTCCACTGGGGGACGACAGAAGTTCCGCACTACAGCTTTAACAAAGCCTCACATTCACCCGGTCATTTGTACACCAGTGGGTTCGGGTTCGGGTTCTGGGACCAGTTTAAGGTTCAAGGTCACTTCGACAACTGTGTGCACAGTGGGAGCCAGGATTCAAACCCCCAACCCTTCAGTCATTGGATGCCCTGCTCGGCCAACTGAGCCACAGAGAGTCTGTTACTGCAGCAGGAAACGATCCACGAGCAAACAGCACTGATTTAAAAGAGTTTCACAGAAACTATATGAAGGACTGAGCTGCAGTGTTCAACACACACACACACACACACACACACAGATGCGCGCACACACACACACTCTCCTTAGACTGTATTGAGCGGAACACCTTCTTTTTCTTTTTTCAGACTCTTCTTCCTGCGTTTGCAACAAATAACTGTGACTGCGATGACGACGCCGATGAGGAGGAGGATGATGAAGATGGCACCAGCGATCACACCCACCGAGTACACTGTGGAGCGCAGACACAGAAGACGGACAACTGAATAGAAAAGTCTGTTTCACATGAAGAACTTTGTAACGATTCACCGAAAGCACAAACAAACCAAAATAAATACAAAACATTCCTAAAGTAACTCAGGTTTATAATCAGACGAAACACCTAGGACGAGTGAAGAAGGTCCAACCTCGTCCAGCAGAAACCTGGAACAACCCCTGAAGTCCAGACCTGGACCCGTTTAAAGAGGAGGAGGAGTTTCAGCTCCACAACAGCAGGGGGTGCTCATACCCTGTTCACAACAGCAGCAGCAATGGAGCACCAGGACAGCCAAGCACAGAGGATAATGATAATGGTATTAACGATATTAATGATAATAATGATATTAACAATATTAATTATAATAATGATATTAACAATATTAATGATAATAATGATATTAACGATATTAATGATAATAATGATATTAACAATAATAATGATATTAACGATATTAATGATAATAATATTATTAACAATATTAATGATAATAATGATATTAACGATATTAATGATAATAACGATATTAACAATATTAATGATATTAACGATATTAATGATAATAATGATATTAACGATAATGATATTAACGATATTAATGATAATAATTATATTAATGATATTAATGATAATAATGATATTAACAATATTAATTATAATAATGATATTAACAATATTAATGATAATAATGATATTAACGATATTAATGATAATAATGATATTAACAATAATAATGATATTAACGATATTAATGATAATAATATTATTAACAATATTAATGATAATAATGATATTAACGATATTAATGATAATAACGATGTTAACAATATTCATGATATTAACGATATTAATGATAATAATGATATTAACAATATTAATGATATTAACGATATTAATGACAATAATGATATTAACGATATTAATGATAATGATAGTAATGATAATAATAATAATAATAATGATAATGATAATAATAATATAATTCTTTTGCTCTTTTTGTTCATTGTTACTTATTTTTGGGCTTTTTTTTGCCTGTTTTACTCAGTTTTCATTCATTTTTCTTGGATTTTGCTGCTTGTGTTTGTGCATTTGGGTCCACTTTGCTTCTTCTTCTGTTCATTTTTACTCCTTTTGCTGCTTGTATTGGACTTTTATCTACTGCCGGTATTCTCACCTTCCAGGATGGAGGGGTCGTCGTCATGGGAACACTGCGTGGCGCTCAGCTCGCCCAGCTGTTTGTCCGGTCTGCGACTGCGGATGAAGGCCTGGACCTGGAAGCAGTAACTGTCTCCTCGGTCCAGGTCCGTCAGCTCCACCACGTTGCTCTTTGAGTTGTAGACTTTCTGCAGGCGACACAGAGGGAATCATGGGAGTTCAGGGGCGTGGCTCAGTCATGTGAGTGGGATGTCGCTGCTGTAATGGGGGTGGCGCTCACCTTGCCCGTGCTCTGATTCCTCCGGTATGTGACTCTGTACTCCAGCTGCTCGCCGAACACGTCCCTGATGGTGAGCTGGCGGCCATCTTTGAAGATGGCGGTGAGCGGGTCGGACACGTACAGGGTGGTCTTCTTCTTGTCCTCGCTCACATGCAGCTTAAAGTCCGGTCTGAGGATGTCGGCTGAGGACGAGGATGACGTCAGTGTGTTTGAATATGACTTTCTCCTCCAGTTGTTACTGAATATATTGTTGCTTTCGGACGGAAACCTCGTAAGTCCATTTTTTATCTTTTTATGTTTTGTCATACATGCTCAGTCTTCACGTTGGCCTGACTTTTTTACAAATATTTAACCAATGAAAAGTGTGGAACGGCCTGTGCCTGCATGAATTTGTTTATTCAGCATATACATGGTTTTTCCAGTGTCCTGAAAAAGACGCCTTTTGGACATAAGAGGTTTACGCCCGACAGCGACCGTATGCAGCTGAACGCACGCCTCCGTGCGTCTTTGTTCTGGTGGTGGAGCCGACGCTGACTTACTGTCTTCCATGGGGCAGAATCGTGGTGACCTGGTGTGGGGGAACTCGGTGAGGTCAGAGGCCACGCCCAGCGGCGGTTCGGACAGGACGTCGGCCGTGTAGCAGACGCCGAGGTCGGTGAGGGAACTGCTGAGGTCGCACTGAGTCTGAGACGAACGGAAGCAGTGGGGTTTCCTCTGACGGTCCCTGCCCACCCTGGAGAGAGCAACAAACACCAATGAGAAACAGCCGGAATAAAAAAACAACACAAACCAAAACAGCACAAATAAAAACAGCAAAAACAGCACAAATAAAAACAGCAAAAACAGCACAAATAAAAACAGCAAAAACAACACAAATAAAAACAGCAAAAACAAAAACTGCAAAAACAACACAAATAAAAACAGCAAAAACAAAAACTGCAAAAACAAAAACAGCACAAACAAAAACAGCAAAAACAGCACAAATAAAAACAGCAAAAACAAAAACTGCAAAAACAAAAACAGCAAAAACAACACAAATAAAAACAGCAAAAACAAAAACTGCAAAAACAAAAACAGCACAAACAAAAACAGCACAAATAAAAACAGCAAAAACTGCAAAAACAAAAACACCAAAAACAGCACAAATAAAAACAGCAAAAACTGCAAAAACAAAAACACCAAAAACAGCACAAATAAAAACTGCAAAAACAGCAAAAATAAAAACAGCAAAAAACAAAAACAACAAATAAAAACTGCAAAAACAAAAACTGCAAAAACAACACAAATAAAAACAGCAAAAACCAAAACTGCAAAAACAATAACAGCACAAATAAAAACAGCAAAAACAAAAACAACACAAATAAAAACTGCAAAAACAAAAACAACACAAATAAAAACAGCAAAAACAACACAAATAAAAACAGCAAAAAAAAAAACCCAGCACAAATAAAAACAGCAAAAACAAAAACTGCAAAAACAATAACAGCACAAATAAAAACAGCACAAATAAAAACAGCAAAAACAAAAACAGCAAAAATAAAAACAACACAAATAAAAACAGCAAAAACAACACAAATAGAAAAACACTAATGAAACTGACACCTGGAACAGGCCCCGCCCACTCTGGGGACTCCACACAAATCTGCATCAATAAAACCCATGGATTTGTACATAGTTCTTATATATTTGAAAAGTCTGTATCTAAATGTGTGCAGATGTAAACTGCTCCGAACCGAACCGAACCGGTCCAGGTCCTTGTGTACCCTCTCATCTGTCAGCTCAGTCTGGACTCGTGTGCGTTACAATAAGCGTCCGTGTGAAACACAACAGTGGAACCAAAGTTTAACAGCAGAGACGTGAAGGAAACCAAGGTTGGATTCAGAAAAATGGAATGGAATATTTTTGAATGAATTCTAGTCGATTAATCGATTAATCGTTGAACATACCCTGTACATCATGAAACTAGCGACTTCACCTGTTGATTGGTCTTTGCGTCTTTAAAATCTTTTTTAATCTTTACATCATGTTGTCACTCGACAAATGCCGAAACACAAGGACCAAACCTGCAGAACACAAAGGGTTAAAGGTTCCAACAGAACCACGCTCACACCTGCTTCAGCACCTTTTATTACCACAGACGTGTTTTTGGGGTTTCCTCATACGACTCTGATGCATTCAATGACCTCTGGATTAATCAGCCACAGTCAATGGAAATCACTGAAAATGGATAAATGTGTCTGGAGATGGTTTTATAAGTGAGATGCTTTTAAGGGACACAGTTGTTCTAGTTTTAACCTTTTAAATCACATGTATGTGCTTTGTCTACTGTGGATGTTCGCCCGTCATTCTATTTTCTGTAACTTGTGCTGCTGCTGTCTTAACCTGGACACTCTGCCAAAGAGGTTTGTCCTACTTTAATAAAGGTTCAATACAAAGAAATAATCATCATCCTGCCTTCAGGTGCTATGAAAAGGATGGTAAGGACTGGGTACGAGCTCAAAAACTGCACCTGAACGCCCCGTCATGTTGAATTTTCCACTGGAGAACTGGGAAAAAGAGCGATGCGTTTAAGGCCAATGATAAACAATGCTTTTATTACTGTTCTGCTGCTGTGAACAGATGATTTTACACATTTAGAACAAATGCAACGAGCCAAAACATTAAATAAACAAAAGTGCCGCATCAGATGAATGAACGCATTTATTCAAGTATCAGGCAAAACCATTAACTGTGTTTCAGACATTTTTCATTACACTTGGAAAAACAAAAGCACCTGAACACAACATCAGGTTTATTTTGTTGATTATTTAGTTTAATGTATTGCATATTTTACTTTTTCTTTTTTTTTTTTAGATTATTTGGCTTATTTTGTTGATCATTTTGCTTATTTTTGTTCAATTTGTTACATAATTTACCCATTTTTAAAAAATTGGCTACTTCTATTTGTTGATTATTTCATTCATTGTGTTGAATATTTTACTTTTTTTTTTAGATCATTTTGGTCATGGTGTTTATTTTGATTGATTATTTTGTCCATTATTTTTCTCAGTATGCTGGGGGGGGGGTTCTAATCTGATTTCTGCTGCTGTTGAGGTTCATCTTCCCCACAGCACATGAAGGCAGCATTAGCGTCAACATTCCGGTAAAAGCTTTTACTGGATCAATAAAGGATTGTCCTTGAATGAAGGTGAGGCGACGCTCATATGGGTGTGACAGCGGTGGGCGGGGCTTACTGAGAGAACTCCACGGTGTAGGAGAAATGGGCCGAGGGCTCGGGCTCCCAGGTCAGAACCGTTTTAAAGTTGGTCGACTTCCAGGTCACATTCTGCGCTCTGGGAAAAGAGTCTGTAACAGCAAACAAAAAAGCATGAAAGCCCCTGAAGGTCATCGGTGTCAAACATGAGAGCCCAGGACCAGAAGGGGCCGCCGAAGGGTCCGATGGGGCCAGTGGGAACACAACCAGACCAAAGTGGATCCGAACCAGTCCAACAATAAACTATAAAGAATGACAAATACTAACTTTTGTATTTGCTTTAGTGTAAAAAAGTTAACTTATATGGAACTGTTTACATTTATAAATGATTCTTTAACAAAAAATATGAATAATCTGAACTAATATGACCAATATTATTAACAATTTGTTAAACATCTTTGTGTTCTATTATGTTTATGTTTGTTCAAAGATAATCACATTTGAGGATTGAGACCCGATGGATCAAATATGATACAAAACTGAAACTCATACATGGAAACTGATTTTTGAAAAAACAGTTTTTGGTTATTCAGAATAAGAACTCTAGTTTAAAGAAATGGAATTTACTGTCAATTATCTAATGTTTCAGGTTTTAAAGGGTTAAAACTAAATACATAAATGACATCAGATCAAGCACTTTTCATAGCTTGAAAACACACCATTGAAATTCAAGCATTTTCAAGGATTTCAAGCACCTGTAAGAACCCTGTTGAATCCATCTGACCCACAACTGTTTTTATCACAACTTCCACATTTTTCCATCTTTTCCAAATGATCTATCATCATTTACCTTTTATAATAATAATAATAACTAGAAAAGCACTCGGAGAGCGCAGACCTCCGCAAAGCGCAACAATTAAGACCATTTTTGGCCCCATTTACCACAATGTTAACAAAAATTTCAAAGTGATCCAGGATTTCTTCCGGATCACCCCCAAAAACTAATCGATTCCTCCTTTTGCCATTTCAAA
>JAPTYQ010000014.1:2487799-2506626 GCA_029814465.1 Ostorhinchus cyanosoma
TGGATGGATGGATGGATGGATGGATGGATGGATGGATGGATGGATGGATGGATGGATGGATGGATGGATGGACAGCACAGATGACATGAAGCCAAAATTACAAATGACTAGTCTTCTGTGATTGGTGGCAAGATGCTTTTTTTAATCATTATTTTTTATAGAATACGGGTGGATTTCCCTTGACTGTGAACAAAGTCTGACAGAGCGTCCTGTTTAGTTGTAGCTTAAGTATTTTTGACACAAAAGCAAACTTGATAAATTAGCTGCTAATTCGTATTAATAATTCCAAGAATTTTTTGGACCATCTCTAGACTTTCAATGGCTTTTTAAAAATAAGTTATAAATACATATTATGTTACTTACAGATGTTGCCAATATTCTCTAAATCAGTCAATGTAAACACTTTAATTTGCCTTTAATTGCCCTTTCATTTTAACATTTTAAAATAAAAATATTAACGTGTGTGTCTGATTTACCGCATTATGCCGTTTTTCCTCATGACTGATGTATTTTCTGTATTTTCATCACACTTTTATTAGACTTATAAGCTATTGTATGTTGATTTCATTGCATTAGTAGATTTTGTTCAGTGCAGGAACCTCATGGAAAACAATAATAGTCAAAAAGAAAAGAAAACACGTGGAATATCTGAAATATATAATAAAATGAAATGAACAAATTTTCTCATCGACTACTAATGGCATTAAATCACTATTGTTACCAATTTTTAACATGCCCCAAACTCTGATAGTCTATAAAACAATGTCACATCTTTCCACTGTGGAAAATATATTTGTGTCGTTTTTTTTTTTTAATAAAATAAATAAACTGATATCGAAAGGGTTAAAATACTGAATATTATTGAACATTTGGTAGTTTTTACTAGAAATAAAGCAGCGTAAGAAATGTATGCAGGGAAAATAGCAGAAAAAAATATTGATATATGTTAATTTTATAGCAGAGGATGTAAAAAGTGTCAGTCGTGTATATTAAACCTGATAATAGTGTTGTGTATGTGGTTTAGTATTATTGTTAATCAGTTCAGTTTATTTCTTCGTGTGTTGTTATAACCTTTCAGTGACACATTAGACTTGTCTTATTACACAGCAGTATTCGGGGTGGCGCGGTGTGTTTTGCTGGATCGTTCCGTTCAGACATGGCGAGAGAACCGTAGCACACTGACCGCGGGGCCTGTACGGTTGGGCATTTTACCGACAACCGTGACGTTCAAGAGCCATACAAATACTCAGTGTGGGAAAGGAGCGGAACAGCTGGCGAGGTAAACACATCTACGTGTAACTTCGACCGCTACTAACGACTTTTTTCCTCCTCTTAGCCATGAATTCTCGTCCAGATTGTCTCCTACATTCAACCAAACTGACTAGCATTAGCTCCGTGATGGCGGACAACTAGCAAAGATGCTAAATAAGTTGGTTAGCAAGCCGGCTAGTTGGCAGCTAAACAACTTAGCTAAGTTTGTAATGTAAGCTTGCTAAAGTAGACGTGTCAGCTCAACACCAAGTTAACCACCTCCCGATTAACTTATTTGGAGATACTAGTGGCCCAGTTACCAGTGAAACATTATGGTAGTAGTTATAAAGATAAGTTGCCCAAATAAACAACGCGAATGTTATTTTGGCTAAGTGCTAGCTTATTGATAGCATGCTAGCTAGCAACGATAGCAATCATTGCAGACCAGTGTCATTACATGGCTACTTGTCTTTTAAGCAGTCAGCCTCAAGTGACAGTTATTGTAAATGATAACACATCTGGTGCAACTAAAAGCTAACAAACAGCAGGTCAATTTAAGGATGATGCTTTCCGCTGGCCAGTTAATAACGTTAGCCTCTGAGTTGCACTTTTTGTGTGCTAATGTTAGCGTGTCAGCATATTAGTTAGCCCAGGTTCGTTAAGCAGAGTTTGTATTATGATTTTCGTTTGCGTATTAAATCTTTTCTACGTGCTTTTAAATTTCGACTCGTGTATTAAGTACGGCGTGTGAGTAATTTGTAGCATTTTTTACTAAACGACTGTCATATTTACTGCACTTTGCAAATGACAAACACATTTGATATGTTTTGACGTCGGTAATGAGTCTATTTGATGAGTTACGAGACAGGAAATCACAGGCCTGACACCAGAACACTGCTAAAGCATATTATTTGGGCTTTTTTGATTTAAATACAATAAAACTGTAGTACTCGCACTGCAATAGTACTGGTTAAAACCCCGTGACACTGCAAACCCTGAAACAGATGGGGATCCTATTAAATTTTATCCCTAGTTGTCCTCCATCACCTTTTGGTTGGTGGAAAACACAAACCAGACTTTGATTCAAATGGTCTTTTTTTGGAAACCTGGTTGTATTTCAGAATCATGACAGGTTGTGAGTGTCCTGCCATCTAAGCCATGAACAGTGGTTTGGCATTTTGGCATCTCAATGTGGCATATGCTGCATTTATTAAACATACATCACATTGACAAGTATCACACTGGGGGGAATTACTTGCAGGAGGCTGTCACTGTTTGTTTTCACTGTAGTTTTTCCCCAGTGACACTCACACACACTGACCTTTGAAAACCAAGAAAGTAAGAACTGTAGCCTCCTTGCATGACATTGTGTAGCCACAGACGTGTGCCAGCATAATTAACTTTTAAGTGCTAATCACTCAACCATAAACTGTCTTTACACAGCAGAAATTAGAACTGTACTCCCTCATTGCCATTGCAATTATTATGGGTTAGTTTGAAGTTTTTGGACTTGAGGTGCATTGGGTACGTCATAGTTCTAGTTTGTGTATTACCAAAAGTAGCCCTAGCATGGAAAGTGAGCAGTGTACTGGTCAGTGGGAGAATTTCAGAATGTCTCCTTATAGTGGAGACATCATAATTGAAATGCAAACCTGAACTCATGCTTGTTTTTGTTATGTTTAATGTAATGGCAAAAATAAAGGTCAAACACACAGAGGCTGAGACTACTAGTGACTATTGATCTGACTTTTGGAAGCACTTTATAAATAAAAGGGAGTTTAGGTAGATTTATCTGACAGTTTGTATTGGTTTATGATTGGTAGAAAAACAACATGCTATAATATACAGGATTTTCCCCAGGTTTGTGGAGGACATAGATGATTTAATACCTTTTTATTATTAGAATATCCATATTAGTCCATCCATCTTTCCATACTATCGAGATTGTTTCACTTTGTGTAGCGAACCCTTGTACATTTTTTGCACTCACATGTTTATGTTTAGGCTGCATTAAATTGTAGAGTTTGACGTGTTGTTTTGCAGCCGCTGAAGAATTGCCATAAATCTGTCAGCTCCAAATCCTTTTTCTGAACCCTGATGGGTACTGAGTCTGGTTTACCCACATGATTTAGAGTTATATTAGAATGACAGAAATGTTTGTGATTAACTGTAAAACAAACAAAACGTTGCAAAATGCAGATTTGTTTGTCAGATAACATCAACACAAATTTATTACCAGCTGATTAACCTGTTAAAGCATGGGACATTTGTTTCTTGTCAGAATTCTTTCAATGTAACACAAAACAATTGATTACCTGATAGCGGAAGCTTCATTCATGTAAAACTAAATTTTTATCAGAAAACATAAACAATAAGACAACATTTGTAGTCAGTACTTCATAATGCAGTAACTATTTTGTTCTTCCTTTCCTTGTTCGGAGTTAATGTTTTACTTGTACTGTTGGATCTGCTTAGTGGTAGCTTGGTGCTGCAAAGTTTGTCACATTGATCTGCTGTTTTATGAATTATAATTTTAGATAATTGCCCATTTAGATGTTTGTTGTTTGAGTTGTATTTTGTTTTCAGAAAATTAATTGTGTTGAGCTTTTAGCTGACATTCTGCTGGTTACGTGGATGTATAGAATGTGTAAACAAACATTGATGAATCTGTTAAGGGGAGCCTGGCTTAAGATGCTTCCAGAAACGAGACAAAACTGGAGAAAACAATATAATTTGTTTGCTTCTTGCCACCTTTTATAGAAGTTAGGAAAATTGTGATTTAGATTCAAATTGTCATATGATCTGTCGGCCAGATCACCCAGCCCTGATCAATGTGGAAGTATATCATGATATAAAATGGTGACGCGTATCTGATTCATTTCAGCATTTATTTCACCCTTAATAACAGAGTGGCGTGAACCTACCTCCCTAAACTTTCTGTGGGAAACTTCTGGAAAAGACAGTTCTGAACTGAGCTAATGCACCACAAAATATTACATCCATTGTGTAGTTGTATGCAGTGTTCTGTTCTGTTTTGTAAGCAAATCCTCCCCTAGACTGACAGTGCCGGCTTTCCTTTCAGTAGACTGTCCAGAAGAAGAAAGTACACAATACAGGGCCGATGACATGTGGGTTCTATACTTAACTGAAGTTTTATGGAAATGACAGTCTATGTAATTTTCTCATCAGTTGTCCTTATGACTAAGGACTGACAGAACACTGGTCTAGTGTTGTTGAAAATTTACATTCCTTTAGTTTTCTCTGTGTGTTATCCTATATTAATGTAAAGCTTCTGTATAAGCAAAAGGAGATGAAGGTTGGGTAAATTTCAGCTCAGTATGCACTGAGACCTCCAGTAATTCAACATGGAGGCTGTGGTTGAAATTTATTGAGGCAGATGTATTGTACTCAACAGTAATGGTGTTTGCAGTATTTTATTTACATTGTTCTATAAGTGGTGGAGAAAAGGTCTGCTGTGGTTTACTAAAACAGCTGTAACTGATATTTTTATGATAAGGAGTGACGGGAAAGAGCCTAATAATTTAACCCTATTGTTTCCCTCTACTCTGGAACTTTATATCAGCTATCTTTGTTTAACTTTCTGCCCCAGAACTATTTTGTTTGACTCTCACTGCTCATATTTTTTTAATTCAGACCCAGCAGGCACATGTTGCCAGCGAGAAAGGCTGGGAAAACAGTTTTTTTTTTTTTTACAGGGAGTCACCAATCCTGAACTTTCCTCCCTCAGTTCAGATAAAGTTAAGGTTTCTGCTGAACCTGTACCAGTGTTTTCCATTTAATTTTTTATGGTTTGGTATTGTTATCTAAAACCTGCTGAGCTGAAGGTCAGTACAGATGCGTTTTTACTGCTACTTGGTTTTTAGGCTGCAAGGAGTTTCATATAGTCACCAATAGTCCATCATGTGTTTCTTTGTAGGAGCAACTAATGGATTCACTAGTTGAAATAACCATCAAATATTTGTTTACTAAATAGTAGTGGCAGAGGGTCAGTGGGTCCTTAAAATTTTTTAAATTTGATTCCCTTAGTTCTCCTTAGAATTTATAATTAATCCTTAAATCTGACTCTAAGAGGTCTTAAAAGTTCCATATAGACATAATAAATGATAATACTATACTTGCTTTCTAAATCTTGATAAAGAATTAGTCAAATGTGAAATTCCTCTTGATTATTTTATCCTAATGGAGATGAGATTAGTCACCAACAGTCATTCATGGGTGGAGGGGTTCAGGTATGAGCTGTAGCAGCTTGAACATCTGTAGCAGAAACATTAGTTACAGATGAATGGAAATGTAATATTAACTGGATTGAAACATGGTTAAGACTGGTTCACACAATAACTGTGGCTCGTTTGACTGTTATTTATGTGAATGTGTTGTCTGAAATTGTTCTGAAGACGGCTTGAAATATATTTTGAAAAGTCATAAATTCCCAGAAAATTTTGGTGAATGTAGATCAAAGGTCAAGGTCTCCAAAAATGTGTTTTCGCAATGATAAGAAATCAGGTAAAACGTTAGCAAGGGGTGGGGTTTGTTGTGCCTGGCACCACTTGTTCAACATGGCGATGCATATGGTGCACCTAGAATTGCTCTGAGTTGCTGGCACCCGAATCAAAAATAATATCACCTCACATCATCAAAACATCACGCTCCTCTTCTGTCATGCCACTTCTCATTTTGCATAAGATTGTTAGCTGTTAACAATCCGGTGAGACAATGTTGACTTTTATTAATTTGTTTACTTTTCATTTATTCATTTAGGGGGTTAATGGTACAGAAAAATTTCAGTGTGGTACATTTTTGGTACAGGGGTCTTCGGTTCGATACGTTTTCGGTACAGTGTTATCAAACAGTGTTTAGAATCCAGTATATTGCAAAACATTGAGATACTGTTGTCTCTGGGATATACTTAATTTCTGAATCTTAATATACATAATTTGCATAAAATCTGATTTAAGAAGTTTCCTTGTTGTGTGGAGTCTTGTTTTATGCAGTGAGAACAATGGGATCTGCCTTCGTTTTTATAACAATGCAGTTAACTATTTGGTGAACCATTATCACACAATTAAAAATGGATACTGCGGTTTTGAGAAGTGATACTCACGCGTATCGATATATTTTCATACCCCCACTTTCACACAGACATCGATTCGGGTCTGCTGCTGGCTGAAAGGTGGAACAGTGATACCCCCTTTGGCTTTAAACATTGAGGGTAGCAGTGCCAGATTTAATCCTACATGGTACTGTGTTGCTCCCAACAAGTGTAATATTTGTCTTCTATGTGTCCTTTTGCCTCCACACACCACACATATCGGCTACCTCATAATTGGGTTCTTTCTAAGCTGCTTAAACATTGTCTCATGACAGCTGGAGTCTATGAAGGTGGCTCAGCCTTTGTCAACCTCTCACTGTGATAAATGAAAGAACTTGGTTGAAAAATGAAAGACTTGTGGTTGTTTTGCCCTTCTGGCTCCTTTTCACACTGGTCATAGTTTGCTTTATATGGGCAGAAACAATGGAGTGTCTCTTCACCAGGGCTGTTAGATCAGGAGCAGAGGATTCGAAAATAAATCTCCAACTAACTTTTGATTGACTAATCATTTGCTTATTTTTGTGTTTATGTGATGATTGTTAATTTGATGTAGTAAAATGCGATGACACCACCTAAGTCTCCAGAATATTTTTGACCTTTTTGTCTTTGCTCTGTTTCATAGGAATCATGGGACACAGAGCTGGCTGAAATCGACGGTCTAGCAGCACACCAATTGTGAGCATATTAGTATTTTTACAGAAATATGTATTTTGGAAATGTTCAACCCTCAGAGACCAAGAACTGTTTTTTTCCTACCTCACCTGCACTACTTGATTTAGTTTTTCTAAAGTATTTCTGTTGTATTGGTCAGAATGAGGTGTGCCTTCTTGACTTCATCCAGTTCATTTAAAGTCACAATTTTCCACCAAAAAATAATGTCAAAATGTGTTTGGTTTTTTTTTTCTTTTTTTTTTTTTACTCCATTAAAACCCATAGCAAGGTTTTTTCTTAGAATTGAATGGAGATGTTTTAGACTTCCAAATAAATTACTGTATGCTCTAATTTACTACATTTCTGAAGCTAATCAGAGTGATTCATTGGCTCAAAGTAGGGAATTATGATGAATCAGTGATGCACCATGGAATATAAAATATCACTGAAAAGCTGAGCAACTCTTACTTTTTTACTTTTTTAAAAGCCTATGTGTTGATTTGCAGATCAAAAATTATTGCACATTTCTGAAAAATTTATATTTAATCTACAAATAACTTCGATTTAAAATACATGGATATAACTGTTGTAATTGGATACTGATTCAGTGATGGCTAATGTTTAAACTCTCCTTGTTTATCAGACAGTAGTATATCGCTGACTCATAATGTATTCTTATCAGATTTGACTGGGTCTTTATCAGGGCTAATTGCAGATGTGGCTTCAATTATAGAAACTATAAAAAACTAAAATACAACAGTAAACACTAATCACACAACACAGTAGGGTCAGGCGATATGGACAAATGCAATTTCAGCATTATTAATGATGGATCATGTTTATTGATCTGTGTCATTTAGACAAATAGGTAAAAGATCATCAAAAATATAATCTATACAACAACAAACGGTGAAGTAGAACTTGTTGGTGCTGGTGTGAATTTGTTAAAAAAACAAAACAAGAATCAGTTGAAATATAAATAGCCTCTTGTAAGACTGGAGAAACGTTTAACATCGTCAATTTTTATGTATTTTTTTATGTCAATTAAAAAGTAAAAACAAAATTACCCTACATATTATACTACTATATTTTAGACTAGATGAACACAAGCACAGATGACACCCCCCACAAGTGAAGACCGAGAACAGACAAATGTTTAGTCTAGTGAAGGAAAAAAAGTGGCAGATGTTTCAGATTTTTGTGCACAGAAATGATGATTTGGTCTTTTTCATTTTGCTGGAACCCTGGAGAGATGACAGGCTGGTATTTAGTGTTTTATGTTTGTTTTGACAGGGTATGTGTGTGTGTGTGTGTATTTCAGGGTTTCCGACTGTGGTGTATGACATGGCCACGGCCTCATCTAGAGCAGAATCTAGCCATAACCTCAGAGGATCATCACAGCTCCATGCCACTGGTAGGTCCACTCAGAGTGGGCAGCAGGCTGTGGGACATGACCACGCATGATTTATGTATCACATTCTTTAATTACTATGTTATTTATATGGTAAAGTAACCAAATAAACCATAAAAGCACTATTCTTTCTCTTCTTCGTGGCCAGTTTCCAGTGCCAAAATCAAGAGGAAGAAGAGCCTCTTTGGGACTACCATCTATGTGGAGGCGACAGCTGACGGGGAGTCGCGCCGCACAACAAAGTCGCACAGCTCCTCAAGCCCAAAATGGGACGAAAGACTCACTCTGTAAGTAAAAAACAGAATTTTATGGAGGGAAATGATTTCAGTCAGTCAGTGTACAGCACAGACCAGTTTCTTTGTCTTTCCACTTTCTGTTTCCTGTTTATAATTATGTGTGTCACTGGTGAATTCTAAGGATAATACATAAAATGGAGCCAAAACCAGCCCATCAAAGGGTCCAATCTGGCCTGTGGGATGAATTTGTGAAATGCAGAAATTATACTGAGATAGTAACAGTCAAGGATGTAAAACTCAGCTTAGTTCAAGGGCCAGATACAGACCAGTACAATCTCAGGTGGGTTTGACCACAAAAATACTGTTATAATAACTTCAATTAGCCTTTGTTTTAGTGTAAAAGAGTAAAATTACCTGAAAATGTTTACATGTACATGTTGTGTCACAAAAAATATGAATAACAGGAAAAATATGAACATCCTTGCAAAAGTATTAGTTTTACTTATTAGATTGAATTTACATAAAAGTATACTGACAATAGAAAAGCAGTTCAGTTTCTTTAAAATGCAATTGTTCTAGGGTATTAGCATAGGTTAAAGCATGTACTCGCATGCTACTCTGGAGTATAGTGTACTCTCTATACTATACTCTGAATTAAAAGAAGAAAACAATAAGGCTGCTATGGCTGGGAAATATGATTTGGCCTGGGAACATTTTTCAGTCAAGATTTTTTTTTTATTCAAACCATGAATTAAATGAGAATGTGACAGTAGTGTTTATTTAAACAAGACAAACTTGTACACTGTAATCCAAAGTTAAAACAAACAATCAATAAAATTTTATAACCATTCTATTTTAACAGACCCCTACCGTGGCTCATCTGATATCTATTCATACAAGGAAGGGATTAAACGGCACACAGAGTTCTTTATTTGTTTTGGGACACTAGTGGAGCCAGATGCAGAATTTTACTGCTCACTGGTTTCCTATGAGCTTGACTCTATACCACAGAGTAATGCTCATATCCTCATTTAAGAAATTAGTAGTGCTGTGGGTCCATCCTGGATCTTTTGTGAGCTTAGACATGCTCTTTAGGCTTTAGTTGAAGACATTCCACGACTGTTATTTGTGTTTAGACCAGATTAGAATGCCCATCTGTTGTGCAGATGATGTGCAATAAAAGAGCTCAAGTAAGGAATGGAACTGGGGATGTTGTGAGTATTTATCATTGGATTTCAAGCCCTTATTCGAATTTATAGACTAAGTTTGCATAGTCAGACAGATAAGAGGATGTGTAGTATTAAAATGACTAAACCTGTACAAAATAAAAGGCTACCAAAGGACATACACTCCTGTGGAAAACTCCCAAGTCCAACATTAGGTTTGTTGGTTTAGTAAAGTTCTAATAACTACACTGCACTTCTCAGTCTCGCTATTAACTATATATAGGAAGTACGTACAGCAGTAAAAACCACAGTTTCAAGGGAAAAATGGCTTATATAAACCACATTAGTAGTATTTAGTGTAACATCCCTTTGCACTTAACATGTCTTTGACCCTTTTGTTCAATCTAACATTTCTGGCTTTAATTTTCTGATGTTTTATACCTGTTCCATTCAACATATCAGATGTTTCCAATGTTTTAATAATGTTTGCTCTGCTTCTAGTCATGGGGTCATGTTAGGGTCCTGCTCTAGCATTACTACTTGTAAACTGTATACTGTGAATGTGCGTGTTTGTGTTAAAAGTTGTAATTACATTAGTTATTTGTTTTTCTTTTTGTGTGTTTCTTGTCTGGTAGGAATGTAACGCCGCACACACAGGTGGATTTTAAAGTATGGAGTCACCACACCCTCAAAGCAGACGCCCTGCTGGGCAAAGCCACGCTGGATCTAATGCAAGCCTTGGAACAGCATGACAGAAAATGTATGTATAGATGCATCAAACATGAGTAATATATGAGTATCAACTGTGTTACAAGAGACAGTTTAAAGTAGTGCAGAAGCAAAGTCAATTATCTTTTTCTCAGACTCACTTTGTGGTAAAAAGTTTGTCAGATAAAGCTACTTACATGTCACTATCAAAAGACAACCAGATGAGTGTTTTTTCTCACATGCTGTTCATCGGGGTGCCCAATATGTGATCGACTAGTAGATTGCAAAGGTAGTATGAGTAGATTAAAGGTCATTCATAATCTGTTTTAGATGTTAGTCCTTGCTTTGGTGTTTGACACTTGATTGACTGAGATCTCTTCACTTCAAACAGAGGTCAGCTACTGTTAAACTCCAGCGAGCTCAGTGAACTAGTTAACCTTCTAGTTTATTGCTATTAAAGAAGGTTTATAGAAAGGAGAGCTTAACCAAGTAAGAAACCAAAATCTTATCAGTTCCACTTTGAATGGAAGGAGGACTTTTTTTCACTATGTCATATTACAAAATCTGATCTGTCAAGCTATTATTGAGCCCGTTTACATGACCATAAAAATCCGGTAAGTGGGAGCAATGTATTTACATGCACTTAAGAAATGCGATAATGGAAAACCCTAGTTTAGACGCTCCAGTCCATTCTTGGATTTGTTTCTGAGAGTAGGTACGTATGTAGTGATGGTAGAATCACACTTCTTGTTTATAATCTTCCGCTCATGTTTGACTACATAACTTCCGTCTTCTGCGATATATTTAATTGTGTTTACACATGTGCAGATGTAAAAGAACGAAATAAATTGGATTAACCTGTATACATGCAGGAAGACAGAGGCGTATTGGGGAGAAATCCAGGTGTGTTCATCTGATTTCTCAATATCAAATAACTGTTGTTATCTGATAAAATATATCAGATTTTCCTGTGTATATGATCCCTAAAATAATCGGATAACTCCAGAAATTGGATAATGATCTGAGTATTACTATGCATGTAAACTGGCTCATTGATATTCCAAAGAAGGGAAACGTGGAGAGGCACTTTGGAACGGCTCATAAAAACTACAACACTGACAAGTCATTAGAGTAAATGACCATAAATGGATTGAATTGTCAGCTACCATGAAGTATAATGCAGTTATGCAACACATGCCTATTACATATGTGTATAAATCACATAGACTTTGTTGGCCATGTGAGCTACATTTAACATAAAGTGTGGGCACTCCTGACGTATAGTCTTCTCTCCCTGTTGACTCGTTAGGACCGGAGAGTCTCTGTTCAGTGTGGATTTTTTCTTCCTTCCTTGTGTTTTTCTATGTCATGTCTCTGTCACATCGTCCCTGTTTTGGACTCCACAGTGGAGAATGTGAAGGAGGTGCTGAAGCTGAGTGTGGATCAGAAAGGAGCCATGGTGCCCACGGGGGAGTTGACTGTTTTCCTGGACGGACTGATCTTCACTGACCAGGAGCAACTGGCAGTGCTCACCAACGGAAATGCAACAAATGGCAGTGAGCTCAGTGTTTATCTGAAAGTTATTGCTTGTATTTTATATGCACAATCAACATGAAAGCTTAGACTAATTCAACACGTAATAAATGCCAATATGTCCGCATCATTCTCATGCAGGACACTATCCACTCTGCTTGAACTTAAAATTTTGTACGCTGCAGCTTGTATATTGCTTCTCTGATAAAACGTTTTATTATTTTTTTTATCATAGGCCTGATCATTTTTGATTACTGACTGTGACATTGAATAACTGTGTCCTACCCTGTCAGAGATTGTTTTTAGATACGTCATATGATATCATTCAGCACAGAAAATTTGATTTTAAGGCAGATATAAAAAGGTTATTAAGAGTTTAAACATCTAATCTGTATTAACTTGCAGAGTTTTTGTGAAATGTTTTGCCTCTGCTACTTAAGAAATAATGACAAATACTTGCTGTAAATCAGCTGCAAGTCCAGCTTCTGAACTCTGATGTGCATTGAGTATGATTTAAGACTTAATTTGGAGAGTGAAAAGGTTTTTGAGTTATTGTAAAATGAAGGCAGGATGAATAAGGCTGTTGCAATTTAGGCAATTAATGGAAGCACTGCAGTCCCACAGATGTGGATACAGAATAATATGGGCTTGTTTTACTGCATCTAGATATTGCTGAAATGTTGTAGTAATATGATCCAAAAACAGCCGGATAAAACAACACAAGCTCAAGTCTCCCAAAACACGTGGAAACTAGAATAAAACATGTTTAGTTCGGTTGTAACTCTTCTACACTTTGTGAAAATTGTGATTCAAATCATGTATGGTTTTTATACCTCAAAAGATTATCATATACCCTTTTGTCCACATCATCCAGTCCTAGTATTAACACGAGTGCATAACACACTTTTTACAGCATTAACTATAGACTAGTTCACAAACACACCAGTAATCCTCAGGTATCTATAGGCTAACGGTGTCTTCACTCATTTACAGAAGTGCAACAGAATGGTGATGCCCTCCATGAAAACGGAGACTCCTCTTCCTCTTCCTCAAGGGCTGCCAACAGGTAAACGACCTCAACAAAGTGACCATTCTTTAAGCTCTGAGGATATGGTCTACTGTAATCCTCATCTCCTGTAATTTAATATTTTCTGAACACACACTTCACTGTAAATCACTCGCGTATGCTAAACAGCCTTTACACTGTTTAACCCGTATTGACCCCTCAGCCCCTTTTTGTGTCTTTTTTTTTGGATTTGGTTATCAGCTTATGGAATGAATTTGAACAGTGTGTTTCTTTTTACATATTTTATCTCCTGTCACTCTCACTGGTTTATTACACATGACTGACACTTTTTATATTCTCTGCTATAACATTATCATATATCAACATTTTTATTCTGTTGAGATTTGTTAAACCACTTCAGCTCTACTCAAAACTATCAGATATGTAAAAATTTCCCAATTTTAACCCTTTGAATTCTAGTTATAATACATGATGCCACATGCTTTATTGAAAAAACTATACAACATATTGTTACCCTCATAGCGTAATTGCCTTGGTCATATTTTTTGGCTTAATTGTGATATCTGCATAACTCCACATTTATTTATACTTTGTGAGATCAGTCAGGTTAGGAAAGGTAACCCCTGAGGATATTTACTATGAATATACAACCATTGTCCTGGTCATCTTTACTGTATATAATATGTTTAAGCAAGAAAGACAATGAAGATAGGATAAAAATGAAAATGAATGAAAGTAAAACTACTAAAAACAATAATAGGACAAAGATGACCTATAATATATAATATTAGGACACTACATAACAGTATTTTGGCTATTAAGCACTTTTCCCGGTACTGAATGATCTCACCTTGAATGATCACAGCCAATTTTAAAAAGATTTTAGTTAGGGGAACATTTTTTTAGCAAGCTTACATAAAGGCCTGTTCTGCTCTTGGCATTACGTCACCATGCCCATTATGTTCTGTCCTTATCCCGACCAGACAATAGTCTCAATGTCAGAAGTCAGGGCTTTTTATGCAGCGACCAACACAGTAGAAGCTGCACACATCCTGCTCCCTTTCAAAAGCCCTGCAGTAATCCATCTTGCATATTGAAATTTTCCCACAACACTGTTTTACAAAAACACCTTGCTCAGTCTTCTCCAAAAAGAGCACGGGTCTAGACTGTGAAATGCTTAGTCTCAACATTTCGCCTTTTGTCCACAGCTGCTGCACGCTGTACACTCCTTTTATTAGATGTTTGACGTTTGCTTTTTCACAAATAATGTCATGACTTATCTAATTCAGCAAACCGCTTTGTATTCCTATCTTGGAAAATGGGTTAGTGTCCCCACAACATTCTGTAAAAAAAAAAAAAAAAAAAAAAAAAAAGCCTCATTACTTAACAATGTGTACAGATTATCTTCCTGATTTCACAGTGTGAGCCTGATGTTCTCATGTGTTTTCTCTTAAAGCACAGTGAATGGTACAGACACGAGCCTCAGATCAGGTTCCTGTTTAGCCTCCAACGGTGTCGATTGTCAGGTGCCTTCCAGCTCCTGCAGTCCTGCCCTTGGACATGTGGTCAACGGAGACGTGATGCACAACTCCACCCCAGTCCACCAACCCTCTGACAGTGACACAGAAACGAGGACAGGTTAGATTCTTCTGTCTTTGGCTTGAACGCACTGAAATGCTTTGCAAACTATCTATAAAGACTTTGATATTAAGACTGAAATCTTAGTATCAAAATTGAATATGTCTTGGAAAAAAAACCCTCCAGCACCTTAAGGGTTAATCTCTAGACACTTCCACTCATCATCACTTGTGTTGTCTGTCAATTAAAAACAAGATGTTTGGTTGGCAGGGTTTCTGCAGGTCATTAAAAAGCATTAAAAGTCATTAAATAGTTTTTATGAAAATTAAGGCCTTAAATGGCATTAAAAAGTGTAATACACTTGATGGGAAAAAAAGCATTGTCACTGAATGCTTGGAATCCAATGTGTTGTGAGTGTGCTCATGCTGTGGTGAAAGAGTGGAGGGGAATATTAACAAATGTGGGAAAAATGGGAAAATGCAAGTTTCAGCAGAAGTTATGGAGGAGGAACTATTCAGAACCCGGTTAAAACCTGTCGACAGTAAACCTTCATAAAACTATATATAAAACTGTATTTGCAGTTGGACATGGGCATTAAATTTGTTTAAAGTGGCATTAAAAAGCATTAAATTAGATTTGCTGATACCTGCAGAATCCCTGATTGAAGTTTGTGCTAATACAACACATTAATAATAATAACATAACTATCTGTATCTTTTATCTGCTGTCTATACAGTCAATGGAGAGTCCTGTGAAGCTTCTGCTGGACCTTCCTCTGCTTCTGGTGAAACGATGCCCCTTACAGATGACCTCGAGGACTGTTGTCAAGATACTACCCAAGACTCTGAAACTGCACCAAATAGCACATCCCCTGTATCCGCTCCATCGACGTCTGTACCGACTCCAGTTTCCTCTTCTTCTTCTTCTGCTGCTAAGCCCAATGATGGTGCTGCTGCTGCTACTTCTTCTGCTTCTTCCTCCACCTCCACAACACAGGTGGCAACTACCATCACAACCTCCTCATCATCATCGTCCTCCCCAGCACAAGGAGAAGCGAACGCCTCAGGAGGTGGTGGTGGTGGTGGTAGTGGTGGTGGGGGTGGGAGTGGGGGTAGCAGTACAAATGTAACAACAGATGGGGCCAAGCCGAGGCAGCAGGTCCCAAATTCTGGAGCCACAGACCCTCTACCACCAGGGTAAACATCCCCATCAGCTGCAGTTTCCTGTGTAGTTGCCATGTTTTTACTGGTTTATTGATTCACGTCATCTTTTTGCTTTCAGGTGGGAACAGAGGAAAGACCCTCATGGGAGAACATACTATGTAGACCACAACACCAGAACTACAACCTGGGAACGACCACAGCCGCTACCACCAGGGTGAGCTTCTTGTTGTTCTTCAAGGGAGTTAAATTTAAAAAAAAAAGATTCCTGTTACAATTAAAAGGCTTTTAGTGCAAACAAGTAAAATATACACCTGAAGCAAGTATTTATCCAAATGAAATTAATATAGTTTTGTGAGCATAACAGTAAATTATCATCTCCAGACAATAACTACAACAATACTTGTATCACAAAGCCCGTCTGCCTCCTGTTCTGGCTGTGTTGCCATGGTAATGCTACGTGACTCTTGTAGCAATATACACATGCTATACATCCAGAATAATGTCAGCTGGAAATTTAACAAAACCAATTTTGAGAAAACAGAACACATCTCAAACAACAAACACTTTAAGGGACACAAAAGAGCAAACAGTCTAAGACCAGTGTATGTCATGAATAATTTCATAAAACAACAGACCAATGAGATGTTTGCAGCGCTAATCTAACACTAAGCAGATCAACAGTACAAGGATTATTTCTCTACTGATAAAACTCAAAGACAAGCAAAAGCAAAGGTTGAATTACGAAGCGATGATTCTGAATTTAGTCTTTACCTTTGCTGTATTCTGATTGTAACTCGGTTTTATGTAAATCAAACTTTATCCGCTAGTCAATTGTTTTGTGTTACATTGAAAAGATTCTGACTAGAACCAAATGGCCCCGAGCTTACATGGTTAAATACTTTTCTTATTCTTGCTTGGGCTTCCTCTGACTCACCAGGATATTGTTTCTGTGTCTCTCTCTGTACTTTACCACCAGTTGGGAACGCCGTGTGGATGACCGGGGTAGGATCTATTACGTGGACCACAACACGCGCACCACCACATGGCAGCGACCCACCATGGAATCAGTCCGCAACTTTGAGCAGTGGCAGAGCCAGCGCAGCCAGCTGCAAGGAGCTATGCACCAATTCAACCAGAGATACCTCTACTCTGTAAGAAAAAACTCATACCTTGACCCTCAACCTCATTTGAATGCTTTACACTTTGCCAAAGACATGTCCTATTCCACTCAAACTGCGATTATTATTAACAACCAGAAAATTCCAAATATTAATATTCAAGTGATATATATTATTTTACATTTCATAGACACATTTGGTAATTGGAATATTAGTGTGTTTTTCTACTTCTTTTCTTTTTTTCCACGTCCTTGTTTGTAAAACAAGTGAGCTTGCCTGTCGTACAAGGAAAAGAACACCTTCAATTTGAAAACTGAACATGCTTTAAAAGTTTTTAAATTTATACTTTTGTGCACCCCTTAAATTTACTACCCTTGAGCAAAAAATGCACATTCACAAAAACTGCCATAAAATCATCCTATTTCAATATTTTGTCAGCATTTTTCCCAAATAAAACTCTTTAACCGCCCCAATTCTGCTCTAAACTATCAAATGTTCAAGAATTTACAGGATTTGAACCCTTTAAATATCAGTTTTAATACATTATATCACCTGTTTCAGTTAAAAAAAAAAACACACAAACAAATTATTACATATTTTTCATTTAATACATGGCGGAGGGATCTGACATTGTTTTATATCAGTCTTGGAATTGGATTTTACTGCATTTGTAGTTTTTTTTAGTTTAAAAATTTGGTTTCAATGTGAGTCAATTAGGCCTGTTTTGTCATTAGGGTTCTACACTGAACAAAAACTACTACTACTCCCCTCTCCTAAAAGTCAAAGTGAAAACAGGCTAAATCCTGTCATTTTGATAAGCTTCAGAAGTTTAGGGAAAGTGTGTAAGATTTAACTAGTTGAATTTACTTCCTTTGCATAGCATCTCATTCTTTGGCTTCAGGTTTAGTTTTGCAGTTTCTGTGTTTAGAGTTTTCCTTTACCCTTAAGAGCTACGAATCTGGATGAACCACTCACCTTTCTGCCATGACCTTTGGAATTGTCCTCATCCTAGTGATGTCGTCTTCTGTGATGATTAGTTCACACACAAATGAAAAGACAGACTGGGAGCATCAATTTAAAGAATCTCTCATGCTGGCAACACTTTCTTGTGTAGTTTTTATCGGAATTATCCTCTAATTCCTCTGCTTTTACAGTTGGAATTAATGGTTTTTGTTTCCCACATATGGAAGAGTGGTTTCTTGCTGGCTTTTTTTGTCTGATGGCAGTCTGTGAATGTTTGCTGTTTTCCCAGGCATCCATGATGTCTGCTGAGAATGATCCTCTTGGTCCACTACCTCCTGGTTGGGGTAAGTTCCTTGTTATCCTTGTTTTTAATAGTACTTATGGCAGAATGAATATCGTTTATCACCGATGACGCACAATACAAAGAGCCAGTCAAATTGTGATTTTGAGACTGACGACTTCTTTCTTTATTTAGGCCAAGATAATCAGAATGCTTGGTTAGATTGACACAGGGACATTTTTATTTAGTTTAGATTGGAGGTTTTTGTAATTACATTAAACTGCACAGGCTGATGCTATGATTCAATGAATTGTGCAGCTCTATACTGCACAGTTTTTTCAGTCATAATAAATGGGTCCGGTGCAAATACCACTGTAGCTGTTAATCTGTTTAAGGCATGATGTAATTTCCTATTTCCGGATCCACTTCCTTTCATTCATCTGTATTCAACATACTGCAGTTGTAGTCCGTAAAGTCCAAGAAGCACATCCAGTTCATTCTATCACTTTACATATGATGATAAAGATGGTGATAAAGAAGGGGAATAAAGTAACTACATCACCACTAGGAATGCAATGGTACTCTCTCTCTCTCTCTCTCTCTCTCTCTCTCTCTCTCTCTCTCTCTCTCTC
>JAPTYQ010000014.1:2508131-2524755 GCA_029814465.1 Ostorhinchus cyanosoma
CTCTCTCTCTCTCTCTCTCTCTCTCTCTCTCTCTCTCTCTCTCTCTCTCTCTCTCTCTCTCTCTCTCTCTCCCCCCATGCCACACCCATCTCTACCTGCTTGCATTACATCTGCGACCCAACCTCACCCACGATTAAACATATTGTCTACACAGTAACTCACACTTCTAAGTACTGTGACACGCTATTACAAGGAATTGTGTACGGAGTTTTTATACTGCTGTTTTCTTTGACATACCTATGCAGAACAGGAATTCATTTATTTCAAAAAAAAAATGTGTGCACATGCCTGTTTTATATGACTGTAAACAAGTAGTCAAGGAATAGGAAAGGGTTATATTGTTCAGTACAGTAAGTATTATTTTATTCACCACAGTGATATAGTTTGTTCCTATTGTGAAATTCAGTTTTTGCTGACAAGAAAAATAAAAATATAGTTTTTGGACAAAAAAACCTGTTCTCTTTATGCTCAAAACACATACCAAAACCGTGGCTCAAGAACTGAGGTATGAACCAAACCGTGGGCTACCTGTACTGTTGCACCCCTTTAATAGTACTTAGGACGCTTAAAATCGTAATCTGCTGCAGGTTAAACACTGATTATAGAAACTAGTCATTGTATTTTAGTTAAATAAATGAACTTAGCTCATTCTGAACGCTGACAGTTATGTAATTAAAGGCAAAAATCTTTGTAAAAGCACCAATGTTGTTGACTGTTTGGACCCAGAGGAGTTTTACAGCATCCAACAACAAACCGATATCTTCTTCCTAAAAGCCTTACATCTGTCTTTTTTTTTTTTTTTTTATGCTTCATGCACTTACAGATTAGAGATAAGATTGAACAGATGAGTCTGTGTTTGCAGCATGACTCCTCACTGGTGATAATCTGATGTTTGTTATCACATAGGAAGCCACAGTGTTCATTGTTTGTTTGAGGATCTTGATTCCTCTATGTTTCTGTTATCTGCAGAGAGGCGCGTGGACTCAAATGACCGAGTGTACTTTGTCAACCATAACACCAAGACGACACAATGGGAAGATCCCCGAACCCAAGGGTGAGCTGAGCACCAGAAAAAACAATAACAGATCATGGAGATTGTGTTTTTCTGTTACCGTGAACAAGATGAAAAACGATCCCGAAATGTATAAGTGTAACAGAAGAGCAAAACTGTCGAAAATGTAATGAAACAGGCCTTTCCATGCCCTGCGGAATTTGGTGTCAAACTTAATTTCCCGGATTTGACACTTTTCTTGGTTTGGTTTCTTATTTAACTGTCTATCAACATCCCTAAAACCCAAAGAAAGAAAGAAAATCAACCAGATCTAAGGTGGTTTTATGATATTCCATAACAGTTTGTTACTCACATCTTGGAAATATCAGTCTACTGTTTCGAGATGTGTCTTTTTGTATGATGTCCAGATGTGTTTAGTTCTAGAAGACACGTATTTCGATGCATAAGACTTCTCCTTATGGCTCATTTATGCTCTATATTAGATACGGATATGCTTGTAGCTGTCTGTCCATCCTCTGCGTTCATTTCACTGGAAGCTTACAGACACTGACCAAATGGAGCATACAGAGCAATACCACCAATAACCATGTGGGGCAGTGTTGAGATTTGAAGCAAATAATTCCCAGAAATGGCAGAACTTTTCGGAGAGTGATTGTGCAAGTTGCTGCTGACATAAAAATGACTTTAAAAAAAACTACAAAAAAACTACTTGCATATTTATGACAACTAAAGCTTCTCACCACCAACATTAGTGATTCCTCCTCTGTTGTTCGGTTTGAAAGTGAGAATCGATCAAACTGTGTTATGTATTGATGAGAGTAAAACAGAACACTCAAGATAAAGTGAGCAACTGTAACAGCTGAAAACTTAATGCAGGGTCGTTTATCAGCAGCAGGAAGAGGTGAGAATGGTGTCGTATGAGTAGTCTCACATGACGATGAGCAATCCAGAATGATATTCTCTCCACCCATTTGATATTTTTCTCCATGCTTGTGTGCAGGCTACAGAATGAAGACCCTCTGCCTGAGGGTTGGGAGATCCGATACACAAGGGAAGGGGTTCGCTATTTTGTGGATCACAACACCCGAACCACAACTTTCAGCGACCCCCGCACTGGAAAGTCCTCTGTGTAAGAGCACATTTCTTATTATTGAGCTCCACTTAATATATATATATACGCTACATTGATAAACACTGGAGAAAGGTCGGCAATGCAGAGAATAGGGCTAAATGTAGTGATCGACTGTATATAACTGTGTGACAGCAAAAAAAAGTCCTAAAAAAAAAGAAAAAAGCTGCAAACTGGATGAAAATTGCTGCACACTGCTCTTTATTCAGTCTACAATATATAAGGGTATTAAGTTAAATTGGTCAAAATTATGGGAAAACATTGAAGACAAGACACGGTGACACAATTAATGAAAATATCTATTTATTTCATAACAATTTAATGTACATAATATAAAGAAATACATATAAATGAGAGCAGTACCTCAAAAATAGTCATGCATTGTCAATTAAAACATGACCACATTTTTTTTTACTTTAGTTTCCCCTGTGTACATGCTATGTATCTTAATTTAGATTTAGTCATGTCATTTAGAGAAAAGGGTTTTCTCTCATCTTATGTCGTGACCTTTTGTGGTTGTTTTTGTCCTGTTCAGCACCAAAGGCCCTCAAATCGCTTATGAGCGCAGCTTCAGATGGAAACTTGCCCATTTTCGCTACTTGTGCCAGGTAGGTGTGACCTCACTCATCCTCAGACTCCTCCTCCCTACTGACCTGAGTCCATATGGTGTTTTATTCTGGGTTTAATCAAGACAGAGTGTCTGCGCCTGCATGTGGCCACCTATAGAGAAGGTGCTGTGCCTTGCATCTTTTTTTCATGCATCATCTTTTTTTTTTTTTTTTGTGCACCTCCAGTTAGAAATCTCAGAAATACAGAGGGGTGGTTTTTCTTTCTTTCTTTCTTTCTGTCTTTCTTTTTTTTTTTTTTTAGCATTAAGGAAAAAGATTAAAAGCTTATTCTGGTGGTTATTCTGGACCTTCACATGTCACACAAAATGATCACAACAGAGGCATAAAATCATAAAAACACGTTTGTTAGAGCTAAATTTTATGGCTGAGCGTTGTACTCTAGCCACACTGTGTGTTTTAAAGTAGTTTTATCATATAATGGTGGTAAAAATGGTAATATGTTGCCATAGAAACAAAACCCACGCTCCATCCTCAGGCTCCCCAGAGCTTTAATGATGCTTTTTTGCCAGAACAGAAAATGCTAAATGGACACAGGCCCTAACTCTGTTTCTTCCTGCCTTTTTACTTGTGTTAATCTTACAACATGTTGATTTGCTTTCTGTTTTTTTCAGTCTAATGCTCTTCCCAGCCATGTAAAGATCACTGTCTCCAGACAAACATTATTTGAAGACTCTTTTCAGCAAGTAAGTGGGTCCCTCAACCACAGTTATCCTCTGTTTTATTTTTTGTAAATGGACTTTATTTACTGCCTTTCTACTCTAATTTCTTTACAATGTGCCTCATTCATCTGATTTGTGGACGACCTGCTTTACCATCGAAGCCACAGCTGCCCCTATACATAAAACACTCAAAGTTTATTGTCACCCTTAGCCCACATGCAAAATAAAAACTGGCACTTTTCAGTTTGCAAAACATTCATCATGTCATTTAGGGGTCAACCGTGGACATATTTTATAGTTTGGAGCTGGAAAAAGCTGGGAGCTGGTATTATTTCTCTCTCTCTGTCTTAAAAAAGTCAGAAATTATACTTGTGCTTTGAAAATCTTGTCTTTGTTTCAAACATCTGCACCGAATTTCCAAGCTACAGTAATAAAGACATGAATATATAAATCTACCACCAAATGACTGTCTCTAAGAAGATTTTCTGATGTGTTTAAGCTCTTAATAATATGTTTTTATTATCAGATTATGGCCCTGAAGCCTTACGACTTGCGGAGGAGACTCTACGTCATCTTCAGAGGAGAGGAGGGTCTAGACTACGGCGGCTTAGCTCGGTAACACAGATTCACATTTCCATTTTATTTCTACTGTTTCTGTCTGTTTCCTCACCTTGCCTCTTGGTCCGACTTTGCAGGGAGTGGTTCTTCTTGTTATCTCATGAGGTGCTGAACCCTATGTACTGTCTATTCGAGTACGCTGGCAAGAGCAACTACTGTCTGCAGATCAACCCAGCCTCTGCTATCAACCCCGACCACCTCTCCTACTTCTGCTTCATAGGCCGCTTTATCGCTATGGCAAGTCCACACGCAAACACGATACTAGGCTTATCTGTATGTGTGTTTTCAGATTTGTCAGTACAGTGGAGTGAAGTCGTTTCTGTTTATTTGTCTCTGAATGCAGGCACTTTTCCATGGGAAGTTCATTGACACAGGCTTCTCCTTGCCTTTCTACAAACGCATGTTGAACAAGAAATTAATCCTCAAAGACCTGGAGTCCATCGACCCAGAGTTTTACAACTCACTCATATGGATCAGGTAATGTTTAATGATCTCCATACTCTTGAAGGAGTGATATTTAGCCTTTTTTTAAAATGCTAATTATGCATTTAAAAAGATTCCCTGTGGTCTACATAAACTGTAAATGCTATGCTTGGGTCTGAATTCTGCATTAAACTCCACAGGTCCATCTTCAACCCTATTTCTGAGTAATGACATGAGACAGTTGGTTTTGAGCGCTGGCCCTTTAAATGCAAATCAGTCACTTCACACCCCACCCCTCCAGGTTATTGACCGTCCTTTCTGTCCCGTTCAGCCACTTGTGTTTGTTAATACAACCAACAACTGAACATTTTAGGTAATCGGCTCGAAGTTTGGACATATTTTCAGTGTTTACTACAGCTGCTGCTGCTGCCAAACAATTATATCGTGCTCGGAGAAATGTCCTTTAGAAGTCTGGACCTTATATGTAGAAATGTCAGGACATAACTAGTTATAGACGTGATAAATTAAGCAGGAATTGAAACTGGTTGTAGAAATCCACTCGACTTTGCCGAAATTAATATAAAGATAGTTTTGCAGCACCTGAAGGGTTCAAATTCAAACTTTTTTAACTATTGAGATCCACATACACAAATAAATGAACCAAAGACTAATGAAAGTGAGTTTAGCAAAATATGACCCCTTTAAATGTGATATTTCTTTAATGCTTTTTCCGCAGCAGTAATTTTACCAGGATCTTTAACTGAAAAACCGTGGTGTGTTTATTTTGTGTTTCCATCTCATTACACCTCAGGGACAACAACATTGAGGAGTGCGGTCTGGAGATGTACTTCTCTGTTGACATGGAGATCCTGGGAAAGATCACATCGCATGATCTCAAACCCGACGGTGCCAATGTCTTGGTCACTGAGGAGAACAAGGAGGAGTATATCAGGTACATTATGACTACTGTTTGGAGTTAGGAGTCATCTGTTATATTCATTTATTATTATTTAGTTGCATCTGTTGTCCTGTTTCCTTATTGATTGCCTGCTGCTTCAGTTAGCCTCTTTGTAGTTCATTTATTTATGTTTGTGACAGTTCCATTTGTTTTGTGTTCCTCCTCTGTCTTTGTTGTAACTTTTTTTTTTTATAATTTTATTTAAAGTAAGATAACAAGAACATTTAAAGAGGGGTGTACACAGTCAAATAAAATGCAATGCCATTATACAGGGAAATACAATTTCACAAAGAAAAGAGAATATAAAAAAAAGAAAAAAAGATTTACACAAAATCTGGTCGTCTTAATAAAACGTATGTCCTCCATTTCTCCCATATTTTGCTAAATCTGTCATTTTGGAGTCTGTTGTAAAATGTGATTTGTTCCATTACAAAAAACGAGTAAACAGTTTGATGCCAGTCTTCCAAGGTTGGTTGTAGATATAATTTCCATATAATTAAAATGTAAAAACAGGTGCATATAACAAAACAAACACACTCACTTTCTTCTTGGAAATGAGATTACAGGTCTATTATTTGCTGCAAGAATGTGTTAGAACATGTTAAACTGTCCTGTTGTAAATCAGGTTACCCTACATGATCATTTGTAAGAATTCATCCCTAATTTGTCATAGAGCTTGTGTTGAACATGCTGAATGTCTGCCTTTGCACTGGTTATACACCCATACTTAACCTTATAATCCTGCATAAAAGAGATGAATCATAAATTGCAGGAGTGTCTGAAATTTATGAGCCTTTTTATATTTACTAAAGCTGTTTCTTTACATGTGTAGATAGATGGAGATATTGCATTCAGGAATTGTGAGATTTTTTCAGACAAGTCAAGACAATTCTGATGCAAATTTGTGTTTAACAGATCATAAAAGTGATAATTTTTCCACTGCCACACCAGCCTCTATCCATTTTAAGTACATACAGGACATGTTTTGTCTGTTCACGATGAAAAAATATGAAATTCAACACTCCAGAGGCACTTTTGAGAAAGTTCAGCAGCCTTGTACATAAAGAAAATATTGTAAAAAAGAAGAAGATAAACTGGATAGAAAATTGGATACAAAAGTAAAAAATGTGTGTTTTGTTTGCTCCAGTTTAATGGCAGAGTGGAGGTTCTCCCGTGGGGTGGAAGGTCAGACCAAAGCATTCTTGGACGGCTTCAACGAGGTTGTTCCTCTTCAGTGGCTTCAGTATTTTGATGAAAAGGAGCTGGAGGTGAGCAGCAGCTGCTCACTGTGATGCATGTGTTATGTTTTAAATGTTTTTTTTAAGTCATCGTCTTCTCTACTGTGAGGCCTTTTTCTCCTCGGTGTCTTCTTGATGTCACTGTTTCCATTCTTTACCCAGTCAGTTTTCATTAATGTACATTAATGAGATGTAATGTCTGCTTACTTTTTATTTTTTCTAGGTCATGTTGTGTGGCATGCAGGAGGTGGACCTCCAAGACTGGCAGAGGAACACAGTGTATCGCCATTACACCAGGAACAGCAAACAGATCATCTGGTTCTGGCAGGTACTGGAATCTGTGTTAAACTTTTTAGAGTGTTAAAAACGGATACATATGGGTTAATTCTATTGACAACATTGCTAATGAAGTGATGCAGTTGATCTTCAAGTGCCTTGAATGGCAGCATACTGGTCGTAATATGCTAATGCTAGGTGCTATGTGTATTTGGAAAGGTAAAATGTAGACTGAATTGGACTGAGTCATAAATATAAAACACGTTCATTCCGTCAGATCCTTATGGATGAAACCCCACAAATAAATGAATAAAAGCAGATGGGTTCATGTAGCCTGGCCAGCCATCCATCTTTTTCAATGAGAAATCTTTCTGGAATCGCGGGGCTTGAATCCAAATATGAAGCTTGGAATAACAGGCACCGAGTAAACCAATCACAGATAAGACAGATGTGACGTAATTATGCGATGAGCAGATCCCTAATGTCAACAAACCTCAGCATGTTGCCATCGTGGCGTGCAGCGGTGATGGTCGAGTTGAAACTTCAGTGAATGATTACTGTTGCTTTTGTCAGAGAAATTTGAGACTACAGGGTATAATCTGTAATTCAGTCCTTGTTTTTGAATCAGCTAAACAACCGACAACAATTGTAAACAGATTTGCGTACTTGGAACTGACTTAGACTCGTGACAAATGCGTATGATGCCATGCGAAACACCTGCTTACTACCAGACTTGTGATTGGTCGGTAAAGAAGAGATCGGGCATATCTCACAGCGATCGGCCCAATTCCAGACCATTTTCTCAGTTGTGAATACACTGAGAATACTGGATGGCAGGCCAGTCTAGGGTTCATGTACATTTTTATGGTATGTGTCACTGTCCTGCTTGTGTTTGCGTATTCAGCTTATGGTTGATGAACTGTTACCTTGTCGTGTGCAGCTGGTGAAAGAAGTGGACAACGAGGTGCGACTGCGACTCATGCAGTTTGTCACTGGAACCTGCAGACTTCCCTTAGGAGGCTTCGCTGAACTTATGGGTCAGTAAAAGTAAACATTTACAGTCACGGAAAAAATTATTAGATCATCAAAAGTCATCAGAAACAGTGGTTATGCAATCAAGTACTAACTCCTGTGCGTATCATGTGACTAAAACAGACAAAAGAAAACATGGAATGCCTAAAAACACAGTTGTTGTCAGTATTTTGTCAGAATATTTACATCTTCTGACTTCTTGTTGATCATTTTCTTTGCATTTCAGGAAGTAACGGGCCCCAAAAGTTCTGCATCGAGAAGGTGGGGAAGGACACATGGCTTCCTAGGAGCCACACATGGTGAGAAGAGACTGAAATAAATAAAGCAAAGAGGAAATAGAATGATAAATGATATAATGATGGAGCAGGAAAACACCAGTGGTAGATTGATAAGATAATATCAAGTCACTTGGGAAATTAACCATCTTTAATACCTTTGTAAAGTCAAAATAGTAGATTTAACTGAATATAATAAATAAAACTAAATCTAGATTACATAACAGGTCAAAGTAATAAATAAATTAAACTGAATATTAAACATTTTATCAGATCTAAAAGTTATCAGTTGCAAGTTTTTCTTTTTTGATTTGATGATTATTCTGTCTATATGTTACAGCTCATGTAATGAATTTCTGCAAGAAAGATTTTTTTTCATCTGATGCCAGTTACTCTTTTTTTTTTTTTAATTGTTAAAACCCTGAAAATTATTGAGCATGTGTTTGCAAGTTTGTTTTTGGTTTGGGAAGTTCCAGGTTACTGTATGTGCTCATCTGCTCCCAACCCTTCATTCTGTTGATTTTCCTTCCTCTTTTTCCAGTTTTAATCGTCTGGATTTGCCCCCATACAAAAGCTTCGAACAGCTGAAGGAGAAGCTTCTGTTTGCCATCGAAGAAACCGAAGGATTTGGCCAAGAATAAACGGTGGAGTCGGCCCGTTTCTACCCCCTCCCCCCCATCGCTGTTTATTCAGCCAACTAAAACAAACAAAAGAAAAAAAATTGCACAAGATAACCACCAATGTATATAAGCTATTTTGTCATTTTAAACCAAATCTTAATTTGCAGCGTCATTTTTGCCGCAGCCCTTTCCCCCCAGCCCGTAGATATATTATACGATACCCCGTCATGAAATATGCAAGCATTTCTGCTCCTCTGTGTGAAAACAGAAATCACAGATAGATTTTTTTAATACCCACCCCACTGCTGGCTGGCTTTTTACAGAGACTGAAAGTGTTTTTGAGAGGATTTTATAGTCGAAGCACAGTCTTGGGGCTCTAAAGCTCTAGTTCTATAGGGCTTTTAACAGGTGAGTGTGTTACGTGGGTCGGTGCCTAAAATGTTTTTTTCCGTTGTTGGACCCATAGTGTTTGTCACAATAGTTCTCGTGTGCTTGCATGGCTGCCTCTGAAGATGAGAAGACTGCTCGTGGATGCCCAGGACGCCAAGTCGTTTTAGCGCACATCACTGTGTCTCTTTTTATTTTTCATTACTAAACCGACAGTGTTCAAGATAGAGTAGATCCAGAGCAACCCGATCCTAGACCAGACCTGCTTTCACAGTGTCACGAAGATCCAGACTGAGAAAAAGATCTATATGTCAGAAAATAGATTCACAGATCTCCTCAAATAGAGGCTGAAACCTTTATTTTCCTCAAGTTGAGAAGGTACCAGACCTTTATATTGATGGAGTTTTGTATTAAGAGTCAGGGCTTTGTTTCTAATTTTAATTAACCCTCAAAGACCTGAACAGTAGCTCGCGACCAAAAGCATCTATTGTTCTAAAATATCTATTAATTTCTGAACCGTTAATTCTTTCAAAACATGTAAATAATTGGTGTAAAATGCAGTTTCTTATCTTTTCATGGTCATCAGATATGACCCATTTGGACATTCAGAGGCTCTGTAGTTACTGTGGAAACACCATTATCTTCTACAACATTGATTCACCAGTAAAACCCATGGAATCTGATAAACAACAGCAGATGGAGACACTTGTTTTAGGTTCAATCTTCCTAAAAAAGTCAGTTTTCTCTGTTTTGATATGATGATCTTTGAATTTACTTGAGATTTTATGAACACCTGCCTGATCAGTGAGTTAAATATAGGAAAATACATGAAAAGTGTACAGGATAATATGATGATAAATGGTGAGGAAATGTTAAGCTTGGAAGTCGCTACAAAAATGGCTCTAGGTCTTTAAGGGTTAATAAATAGAAATGGATATCTATCATTTTAATACAGACTGTTTCTACTGCTTTTATTGCTCTTTTAAGCTTCTATAGGTGACAATTGGGCTAAAAAAGTCCGACTGAGATCAGACAATAACACTTTAGGTGAGTGATTTAGGACAATTAAGTGTGAAATAGCAATATATCCCTGATTGTATTAACGGCAGCACGTTAAAATGCAGAAACCTGAACTTTTTCTGCCTTTATTTGGGGAAATACAGCATCCAGTGTGCGCCCCCCCCCCACTCTGAAAGAAGCACCAAGACCTTATTTGTGGAGGTGGTGAACTCAGTTTTCACTAAAACATTGTAGAATTTGCAGATTTAACACAAAAACAGACAAAAAATAAATAAATAAAAGCTGCTTGGCTGAATCTGTAGCATCCAGTTTCCTCCCAGATGCAGGAAAGTTTGACATTTTTCACTTAATTTCCATGTCAGTTACAGCTTATCTGTGCATAAAACGCTGGAAAAGCTAAAGTAGATCATGAGTAAAGAAGCCAGGTAGAAACATTCGATCTCAGAAAGGCCTTTTTGTCTGTTTTGATGCTCGAAACCAGTGGCGTCAAACTCATTTTAGTTCGGGGACCACATGCAGCCCAATTTTTACAGCCAGACCAGTAAGATAATAACATTGAAAAAAAACCCATAAATAACGACAACTCCAAATTTAGCTCTAATAATTCATTAATTACATTATGAACATGTGTATTAGCCGGTGATATTTTACCAAAAAAAATGTGAATAACCTGAACAGTCATGCGTAACCTGAAATTTCTTACGAACAATTTTATGCCTCATCTTATCATTAACACATGCATTACAAATCACAAATCACAGATCACAGTGGATCTGCAAACACACAAAACATATAGTAACAGGCATAATATTGTTAAAATTGCACTTATTTTATCTTTAGAACGTTCAGGTCGGTCATAGGTTATTCGCATTTTTTGTGAAAGGACAGTTTGTAAAGGTTAACATTTTCACACTGCAGTTTTTCACATTAAAGGTAGGGTAGGTGATGTTTCCCTGGGGTATTTTTTTTACTATATTGCTTAAAATCCCCTTCACACGCTGATTACAACCAATTAAATAAATGCTCTGACACAAAAAAAGAAATATGGTCACCCGTGGAACAGACGGGACTGAAAAAACACCATCCAGTCATTTTAACCGGCCTATTGAAATGATTGAATGGTGATGTGTCAATCAAACTCAACTGTCATTTGTCCCTCCCCCCTCATCGTGCACGAATTGATGCTGCCAAGTGCTCGTGAACCCTTGGGAATAAGCATTGCGCGTTCTGGTATTCTGGAGGCGTGGCTTTGGGGGGGAAGTCTGAAGAAAAGGGTTTGGACTTTTGAATTGCGTATTTTCGAGTGCTGTCAAATGCTAAAAATCTTTAATCTGATTAATCACATGGTTCCTATGGATTAATTTTGATGAATCACAATTAAATACCATTCCTTTTTAATCTAAAAAAAAAATCTAATTTAAAAAATGAATTCTGCATTTTATTTTTCATGAGCAAACAGACTCAAGAAAGAAGGGAATATATATGCACTTAACGTTTTTGTTGCGAGCTAGGCAACGCGTTAGCCGAAGTGCTAGCAGAATCCATGACTAACGTACACTTTGCGTTAATGTAGTATTTTAAGCTAGAAGTGTTTCAGTGAAAAGAAAACTCCATTCTGCAGAGTGAGGATAATACTTTTTTGCCGGTTGATTATTTTGTCTTGTTTTTTGGTTTTTTTTGTCGTGCTGTTTAGCGTCTTCCATCTTTCCATCTGCGCATTTGCGTATGTACAACACTAGCTACTTGGACAAACTGTCTGAAATGCGTCGGCAGAGACGTTCAGAGTCATTCTGTGCTGCAGATGGGTTCATCGCGTTAAAATTTTGAATCGGATTAATCATGATGGATTAATCTGCGTTCATTTTGACAGCCCAGTAGCTTGCTCGACCTGTTTTTTTTTTCTCCGAAATCTCCTACCCTACCTTTAAAACAAAGACAAAAATTTGGTATTTACATTATTTATAGGTTGTCGTAGTAGTATTTTACTGGTCTGACCCACTTGAGATTGAATTGGTCTGTATGTGACGTGTGAACTTAAACGATTTCCACACCTTTCAGCGTAATTTTTGCATTTAATAAATTCATCCACGGGCCGGTTTTGGTCCATATGTTGGACACCCCTGCTCTAAACCTATACCTCATACTCCTGACTGATCATTTTCTAACATTTACTTCAACCATTATGAGTTCATTGTGCGTAAACATCAGCGGCAGCACATTTTTACCAGCGACTTCCTGGTGATTCCTCATCTCCAATGGGCGTGTCATTCATTTAATAGTATTCTATCAGTGCATATGATAATGGACTGACCTCAGCTTTGCACATTGTACAAACCACTAAATAATCACATCTATCACATTTCAGGTCTCGAAACGACCCAAAAACCGGCGCGTACATATTCAGATAATGCATGTAGGCGGCGCAGAGCAGCGACTGGCCACGCTAAAGAGAAAATATCTACTTTAATTTAGTTTTTTTTTTTTTCCAAGCAGAAATTGAAGGCTTCTGAAGTGAAAAGCTGAGTCCTAAAGCCACTTTTTCACTTTCCTGACGTGTATGGGCGCAAGGGTTGTTATGAGATAACAGTCCTGTCGCGTTAACACTGTGACTGCAGTCGAGCTCGTCCGCGAACCCGGAAGTCGAAGCCGTTTCTCTTCCTTCCAGAGATCGTCAAATCGCAGAAATAGAGTTTGCGAAAAGGATGAAAACGGTCAGAGGTGGTAAAATTGCGAGACACGGGGCAAAACCTCTGCAGCTCTGGTCTGATGGGAGACGGCGAGAAGTCGAGTTTTTATTTTGCACCAATATGTCATTTTACATCAGGGGCATCAAACTCATTAAAGATCAGGGGCCACATCCAGTTGGACCAGTAAAAAAAAAATATATATATATATATATAATAATAACCTGTAAATGATGACAAATCTGAACTTTCCTACATGATGGAAATGTTTACATCTACAAACTATCTTTAAAAAAAAACAAAAAAAACCCCTGAAATTACTCGAGAAAAATAAGTTGTTTTAACTATATTCTGCCCCACACGTGCATGACAACTTACAGAACACAGCGGATTTACAAATACACAAAATATTTACTAACTGACATATTATCATTAAAATCACACTTATTTTTCTTAAGACGTTTCATGTTCGTATTTGTTCATTTTTTTATGAATAACGTGAACAACATGAAACGCTTAAAGAAAAATAAGTGTAATTTTAATGATATTATGGTTGAGTTAATCAATTTCATACGTGCATTACAACTTTAAGACCACAGCGGATCTACAAATACACTAAATATTTACTAACAGACATAATATTGTTGAAATCACACCTATTTTTGTGAAGATGTTTCATTTTGTTCATATTTGTTCCGATTATTCACATTTTTTTTGTGAAAGAATAGTTTGTAAATGCAAATATTTTCATGTAATTAGACTTTTTTTTTTTTTTTTTAATAGAGGTAGACTGATATATTGGCCGGCCAATATATAGATTTCAGCCATTGGCCTTAATTTTTCTTTTTTTGAAAGCCGATATTTGATCAGTAGTAAAAGTGTTAAAAAATATTTGATCAGGCACCTGTGTGGGCAGCATTTAAAGTTCAATTAATGTTAAAAGACTACTATGTGTATGTGTTTTAATAATTGAATTTATATTATCTGAGTGTTTGAGTTGTATTTTACAGCCACTGTGCTTTAAAAAAAAAAAGAGCTTTAAATATCGGCCTCAAAAATCGTCTTTTTACACTAAAATAAAGAGAAGAATTTGGATTTGTCAGTATTTACGGGTTATTATGGTCGTATTTTACTGCTCTGGTCCGTTTGTGATCATATTGGTCTGCATGTGACCCCTGAACGCAAATGATTTTCACATCCTTGACTGTTAATATCTTCAGTGTCATTTTTTTTTTCTTTTTTTTGCATTTCATAAATTCATCCCACGGGCCGGATCGGACCCCACGGCGGGTTGATTTTGGTCGTACGTTTGACACCCCTGGTTTACATCATCGCTTCAGGGGATTCGACCCCAAAAATGTAACGTCCGAAATAACTCTGGTGCTCATCGTTGGGGTGTTAAAAAAAAAACAAACAAAAAAAAACAAGCGCAGGAGGACGGAGCCGCGGAAGTGATCGGACACTTTCCGCCTCAGTCACGTTTATCAGCCGTGTAAATAAATAAATAAATATAAAAACAAAAAAAACACGAGAAGGAACGACGACATTACGAGAAAAATCCACCGTAGCAAAAGGAACCAACGTGGACGATAACAGCAGAACTCTGTGCTTCCTTTTGAACAGAAACCTGTAATCAAAGAAAATCAACTGTGTATGTGAATATCCACTGTATAAAGATGAATGAAAGTAAATAAATACTTAAATATTATAATGAATTAACACAGAACCGCCGCTCCATTGATGGAAATCTGTGATGCCTTTGTTTTTATCAGATCGATGGAGCGTTCGAGGTCGTCTTCGGGGCCTTCGACACGTATACGGGAAACGACGGTGTCCCTGAACGCAGCAACGGAGGCGGCCTCGAACGCATCCAGACTGTAACATATCGCGTGTAGATACACACTGTAAACACCAACACACTGTACAGAATGCCCCTTTACCGGAGACGATGTGTATAGAAGATTCATTTTTAATCTGCTTTTACCCATTTTAATGAACAGAGATGGATTTATGAGACAAATAAATACGTGAATAAACCCCCTCCATGACCATGCTTTATTTTTTAATTTTATTTTTTTAATGTTACGTCTGTTTTTTTTTTGTGGTGTGATCATCGGGGGGTGAGAGGCCTTCTGCTCAGGATTCACAACAAAAAAACTGTTGGCGATTCTTTATTTTTCTCGAAGAAAAATAAAACGATGTGCTTTATCCTTTTGCTTTGGTTGGATCTTGCCTGTGAGAAGAACCATATTTAATAAATATATCTGACCATCTGTACAGCTGCTTTGATTTGATTATTTTTAATCCGTTGTATTTATGAATAATTACAGTGTTTGGCCACTAGGGGGCGACATTTACAGTCCTTTCACCTAAAGAAAAGAAGAATGTATTTTAATATCTGTTTACAGTGGTTGAATATAAGTACTATAGTACAAATTTGAGGTATTTAAGTATTAATAGGTATTTAATTCCACTTTAACCCTTGCAAATGCTGTGAATTTACTACAATCTTGGACCAAAAATGTCAAATAAGTGCGAGAAAATCATCACATATTAATATATTTTCTGTGTAAATTAAAACTGCTAATTATTCAATATTATCAGGATTTTTAACCCTTTAGATTACAGTTTTAATATGTCATGTTAGTTGTTAGAACATAAATATAAGAGTCGGGCATGTTGAAGGTTATTAGATTTATTTATTTTTCATTTTGTTGATTATTTTTTGCATTTTGCTCATTTTCTTCACAATTTTTTTTTCATTAAATTCAGTATGTTACATATTTTCATACATTTTTGTTCATTTTGTGGATAATTTTATCATTTTTAGGTGGTTTTATTTCTTATTTTCAAAATTTTTGTTGATTTTCTTAATTTTTCTGATTTTATTCCTGAGTTTGTCCATTTTTGTTCAATATATTGGTTAATTTGTCATCTATTTAGACCGATTGTTGCTTATTTTCTTTATTTTGTTCACAATTTTCAACCTTTTTGTCCATTTTTGTTGATTTAAGTTTTTTTGTTCATATTGTTGACTTTTTCTCTTTATTTTGTTAATATGTTTTCATTTTTGTTCATTATATTCTACACTTTTGTATGTTTATTACAACTTATTACACTTTTTTCCTTAACTTTCTTGATTTCTGTTTAATTTTTCTTTCAATTTTGTTGACCATTTTCTCTATTTTGTTCATTTTAGTTCATTCGTAGTTTTTGTGGTTTCAGTGTCAGTGAATGAGTACCGAACAAAAAAATACTAATGGAAAATATCTGGTTTTATTAAAAGGCAACACAAAACAAGTGTGATCATGTATGCAAACAGGCATTTAAAGGGTTAAATTTCAGACAATTATTAAACTTCTGGTTGGTTTGAACAGAGATGAAGTGATTTAAAGGATTTATACAGAAAAAAAAGCTGAAAAAAAAGATAAATCATGATTTTATGGCAGGTATTTTTTTGCATTTGCATTTTTGTTTACAACAAACCTGTAATTCGATTAAAAAATGTCCAAAAAAAACCCACATTAAAGCCTTAAACTGTAACATAGATATAATGATCAACAAATCAAAAAAGAAAATGTGTAAAAAAAAATGGCCTGAAGGATTAAACTCCATGTTTTCAGTCACTTCCTGTCCGCTTAAATCCACGTTTTACTTAAATATT
>JAPTYQ010000014.1:2534273-2546473 GCA_029814465.1 Ostorhinchus cyanosoma
ACACACACACGGACAAACGCCGGCGAAAACATAACCTCCGCTTTTAGCGCTCCGCGCTTGGCGGAGGTAAAAATGGCCTGAAGGATTAAACTCCATGTTTTCAGTCACTTCCTGTCCGCTTAAATCCACGTTTTACTTAAATATTAAAGGCTTAACGATCGTTTCATTCACTCGTCTTCTGTTAATTATTATAATATTATGTACAGATAAATTTTATTTTCATCCAGATCCAAAAGACTCCAAGTTCATGATCCAACTCCACTTTCATCCCAGTGTTTTCAACAGGTCGACGGCTTCTTTATGAACCTGCGGAAAAACCAGCAAAAAAGACGCAGTTTTATTCAGTGAAGTTCATTAGAATCCACATTATTCAAATATATGCCACGTCTTACGATTATTTAGACATTTCGTATTGATTTTATTGATTATTTTGTCATCTTTTTAGGTCATTCTGTTTCCTTATGTTACTCATTTTGTTCCTAAGTTTCTTTATTTTCGTCATTTATGTTCATTTATTTCCTAATTGTCAACTTTTTGGTTCATTTTGTATTTTTTTGTTGATAATTTTGGGACTTTTTTTGTTCATTAGATTCTATATTTTTATGCAATGTTCTTTTTATTGATTCTTTTATCATCTTTTAGGTCATTTTGTTTCTCATCTCGTTGGTTTATTCCTTATTTTCTTTATTTTTCTTTATTATTTTCTTCATTTTTTCTCAGTTTGTTCATAATTTTGCACTTTTTTTGTCGATTTTGTTTGTTTTCTTCATTATTTTCTACATTTTGATTATTTTTGTCATTTCTTTCTGATAAAAAAGTGAAACCTGTATTTTGAAAACATTGTACACACAAATTTGTTAATTTTTGTTTATTTTCTTCATTTATGCTCATTTTGTAGCTGTTGTTCATTTGGTTCCTAATTTTCCACTTTTTTTGGTTAATTTTGTGTATTCTGTTAATTATTTTGTCACTTGTTTTTATTCATTATACAATTCATTTTTACATAGTGTTCTTTTTATTGATTTTTTTAATCATCTTTTAGGTCATTTTACTTGTCATCTCGTTCCGTTAATCCTCATTTTCTATATTTTTCTTGATTGTTTTCTTTATTTTGCTCATTTTGTTGATAATTTTATCAATTTTGTTCATTATAATCGACATTTTATGATTATTTTGGCATTTCTTTCTGATGAAAACAGTGTAGAAACGGCCAAATCTGGAATAACATCAGCATATCCAGACGTCTTAATCAGAAAATGCGTCCTATTATTCCGAATAATCCCGTACGTGTTATTGAAACCATGTGGTGTATGTTTTCATACCTCTTTATCCTCCAGCGTACGAGCCGGATACTCCTTGGCTTTTGTCAACCACAGAACTGCTTTTTCCTGGTCCTTCATACCCAGGTACGTCTTCCCGAGCATCAGCAGGTTTTTACTGTAAAAGTTCGGATCAACTGACGGAAAAACACACACGTTAGATCCAGTTTAAGTCATTTTAAACCGGGTTTATTTATCACATCCTGTGTTTTACCCTCTTCAGCTTTCAGGAAGAAATCCAACGCCTGAAAAAATAAAATAACATGTTTATCACTGAGGTAAAGATGAATGATGATGATGATGATGATGATGATGATGATGAAGAGCGCTGACCTCCTCGTACGTCGACACCGGAGGAGATGCGAAAATCACAGCGGCCACTTTACGTTGATACCAGGGAAGTTCAGCGAAGGCGAAACACCTGAAAAAAAAAAAAAAAGTTTAAGAATGAACTCAAGTACTGATTATTTAGTCATTTTGTCTTTATTTTATTGATTATTTTATCAGATTTCAGGACATTTTGTTGTTTATTTTCTTAATTTTGCTTTGTATTTTCTTCGTTTTGCTCAGTTTTGCACTTTTTTTGTCCCTTTTTTATTTATTTAGTTGATTATTTTGTCATTTTTTGTTCATCTTATTACTTATTTTCTTTATTTTGTTTTGCATTTTATTCATTTTGTTCAGTTTTACACTTTTTTTTGTCCCTTTTTTATATTTAGTTGGTCATTTTGTAATTATTTGTTCATTTTGTTGATAACTTTTTTTTTGCATCTTTTGTTCCTATGTTTGTTTTTGTTCATTGGGTTCTTTATTTGTTAATTTTGTTGTGTATATTGTCATCTTGTTAGGTCATGTTGTGGCTTTTTTACTTATTTTCTTTATTTTTGTTGATTACTTCCTTTATTTTGTGCATTTTATTATGGAGTTTTTTCAGAATCTTCAACTTTTTTTGTCCATTTTTGTCCTTTTGATTGATTATATATTCTAACTAGTATTATTATTATTCAGCAATTTTATTGATTATTTTATCATCTTGCTATTCATGTTACTGCTTACTTTCTTTTTTTGTTGTTGTTGGTTATTTTCTTTATTATGCTCAATTTGTTCCAGAGTTTGTTCATTATTTTATTCATTTTGTAATTTTGTTGGCATTTCTCTGGCGACTTAAGTTCTGATGAATTAATGTTTCTGATGCTGTTGAATAACCTAAGAGCTACGTATAAAATTACTGGTTACTATAGATTTGTCAAAAATGCTTCATTTCCTTCCTTTCTGTTCCAGTTTGGGCCTTTTTGGACTCACTACGCCCTCTAGTGGTCACATAAATTCCCATCACTGTAAATAAATTCAGCTCTTATCTCTAAAATTACTTTTTTTTAGGAACACCAAAGCTTCTTCCATGTTTAAATAAAATTAAATGAATTAAAAAAAATGAAATACAGTTATTAAATATCTGTAAACTCACCAGTATCCCAGAATGTGGATGGAAGTGGCGTCTTTGGGATTGAGTTCGACAGCTTTCTATTAAAAAAAACAAAATATGTCATTTAATCACTGCACATTAAATATGATAACATTAAAATACAGCATCGACGTGTTTTTCACAAACCTCTAGATGGTCCCTGATGATGTACGAGTTTCCAATTTTCACCTTGACTCCTTCATAATTGCCGACGTCGCTGAGACACACGGCGTACCACTGAGTTAGATTTAAAAAACAGAAAAAATCTGTTTTAGATACTGAAATAAACTGTGGGATCATATTTACATCATGTTTGGTTGAGTATCACTTTCTAAAGCTGCTTCATGTTGGACATTATGTAGATTTTAGTTCATTTTGTTTCTCATCTTTTTGCTTTGTTCCTTTTCTTGTTTATTTTCTTCATTTATGTTCATTTTGTTGCTGATTTTGTTCATTTGGTTCCCAATTTTCAACTTTTTTTGGTTCATTTCGTGTATTTTTTTCATTTTTTTTGCTTTTTTTGTTCATTAGATTATTTTCTCATCTTTTTAGTAATTTTGTTTCTCATCTTGTTACTTTGTTCCTTATTTTCTTTATTTTTCCTGATTATTTTCTTTATTTTGCTCGTTTTGTTCATGATTTTGTCAATTTTGTTCATTATAATCGACATGTTAGGGATTATTTGATCATTCTTTGTCAGTATTTTTATACATTCTTTTTTTTAATTATTATTTCTGTTCATGTTATTTTGTTGCTGTGTTGCTTATTTTCCTTATTTGTCTCCATTATTTTCTGTATTTTGTTCATTTTGGCACATTTGGTTATTTTCTTGTTTCTTTTCTTTATTTCTGTATTTATTTATTTCAGATCCTTCACATATACAACATGTCATTATAAACAGCCAAATATGCACTGGCACAAACCAGCATAGACAAACACAAACAAACAGTACTGATAATTTGTTAATCTGTTTTTATTTTTCTGTATATAAAGTGTCTTTGAATACTATGAAAAGCGCTATACAAATGAAATGTATTATTATTATTATTTTTTGTATTTTTTTTGCTCCTGTCTTACTTTGTGTGCTGCGAAACACTGCTCATCTTTTTCCAACGCCCTCTTTGCGTATTCGAAGGCCTCGTAGGTCAGCTGTTTCTTCCGTGTGGCGTCCATGTCGGGCAGGAGGGACAGGTCACGTGACGCCCGGGCTAACCTCCACAGAAACCCTGCGTCGTCACTGGACGGAGGACGACGAATCGCAGGTTATATGTACGTACAACACAAAACCCAGACTGAAACCTGGTAATGATTACAACGACACAACAGGCTGCATTTGACGACAACAATGTTCCTAAAGTAAAAAATTTGATTTGTTTTCCAGTTGTATGGAGGTGATGGAGACATGTGATTTGTTTTTCCTCACCTGTCCTTGTGTTCCAGCAGAAGTTGGTAGAGTTTCTCTGTTTCTGCACAGCTGTAAAGGTAGTCAGCCTGTTCCAACAACTCATCTGCACAGACACACAACGACACAATGTGTGGATTCAGGTCATAACAACCACAAAAAGCAGTGAAAGAGGAAGTACGCAGATGTAAGAACCATAACATAATAATAACAGGACAAAAGTCTATGAGTTTGTTTTTGAAATGCAGTAAAAAGTTCATTTTGTTGGTTATTTTGTTCATTAATAATCATTTTGTTGCGTATTTACTTATATTATTACATTTTTGTTCATTTGTAGCTTAATTTGTTATTAATTTTCCTACTTTTTGGGACAAATTCTGCTCATTCTTTTGTCATCCATTTCATTTTTCTCATTTTCTTCATTTTTTTTCATCACTGTCTTCATTTTTGTTCATTTCAATGACTCCTTTGTCATCTTTCTAGTTCATGTTGTTGCTTATTCCCTTCATTTTTGTCCATTTTGATGATTATTTTCTGAATTTTTTTCCATTTTGCATCTAATTTTGTTCATAATTTTCTACTGCCTTTATCCAGTTTTTACTGTTTCGTTTAATATTTTATATTTTTTTGTTCATTTTGTTGATTATTTTCTTTCTTTTGTTCATTTTGTTGATTATTTTCTTGATTTTTGTTCATTTTGTTGATTATTTTATTGTGTTGTGTTCAAAAGTAACCATGAAGAATTGTTATTACCTTATTAGTACCGACAGAAAATATTACTTTATGTATTAACAGTTATTTGTTGTATGATTTACAATGGGAGTAAATGTGGTCACATGTTCAGTTTATTTTCAAAGGAGCGTAAAGAAAACAGAAAATATCAAACATTTTGATGAAGGAATCAGAAGATGCTTTAAGCACTAAATGAACTGATCTTTAAGTTCAAATCAGGAGGTTCCACTATTATCATTCGTGGAAATTTGAGATTTGGCTCCAAAGTTTAACGAATATTGCAGTGTTTATTCTCTAAGGTCAGCTCATCAGAACAGTTTGTCTCAAATATGTCACATGTACTAACTAAAATATAAAACAGGCATTATAAATTTGGATTTTGAAGTGGAATTAACCTTTGGGACTCAATAACCTTTTCTCAAGCCTGCTCTGTAGCAATTATGTGTTAATTCTCATGAATGGGACCCCATAAAAAGAGCTACATTCTCAAAGTTATACATGTTTTTTTCAGTGATCTTTGCACCTCTTTCCAAAGCGTGGACCACAGCTGAACTTTGCACCCTGAGATAAGCCTCATATCCCAAAAAGGAGAAGGCAGGAAGTCCAAAAAGGAATGCAGCTCTTCCAGTCTGCAACAGAAAAAAGAAGGTGCACAGATACTCAGAAATAACAAAATGTATACATTTATATGGAAAGATTTACAGTGTTGATTAGTCTCATTTAACTGGAGGCAACCTGAGTAGAAATCTAAAGTCTCTGTGGGTACTAAATATTCTGCACCCATGCATATAAACCCAACTAATCTAACTGTTTTGCTTGCACTTTACCTAGACATGCAGCTTAATCATTCAGGATTTAAAGCTGGACTGCAAAGAACACCCTGCTGCCCTTTCACCTACATACCTACACACGTATTCTTCTTAATATTACACAGTTTTTATTTCCTTTTTAAGCATATTTTATTAAATATCACTTCAAAACCCTACTCCACGACTGTAATAAACATGGATAAAAAGCATAATAATACTTTTAATGCAGTTTTCCTCAATGGTGTCCAGTGGTACCGGTGTCCCCCTTTGGTCCGGATCCCTCTAGATGTCAAGAGTAAAGTCCTGTTCATGACCCGGGTTAATACTACTGCAGCCATCGTGTCAAAAGTCCACAAAATGTTAAATTATCGGTTTGATCAACTGCGGAATCAAACGTAGGAGCCGGTCCAGCAAAACAAACAGTACACGTTCAAGAGCGGAAATAAGAACTATTGCAAAATATCATCAACGGGCTAGTTTTTAGCTAAAATATTTGCAATAAAGTCTATTTTTTATTGTAAATAGATTTATAAGTTACTGTACATCACAAAAATGTTATGGTCTCTCTTGGAAGTTAGCATAAAAGCCTTTCACTTGCTAAAATCACGAATTAGATGGATATAGCAAGCTAAATTAAAAAAAAAAATCATTTTTTAAATTGAATCTACACTTTCACACTCAATTAGGAATTTAATTCATCACAAGGAATAATAAAAATCACTAAAAACTAAAGATATCGGTGGTTTATAGTAAGGTATTTAAACTGCTCTTGAATGCAGCTCAGTGATATCTGTTCCCTTCATATGGACTCGACTAGAAACAAACGGTGGAGTAAAGGTTCCGTTATTTTACACTGTTATTTTACCGCATAATTGGATTTATTACCGGTTCTTCTTGAATTAATATGTACATAAAATACAATGGAGACGTTATAAAAACATTATTAGTGTTTTAATAAGGGTACAAGTGGAAATATTGATTAAAAAACGGTTAAGGCAACAGGTAAGGTGTTGCCGCGTTCTTGCTCCGCCCACTCGTCGTTCAGCTGTTCTTGTCAGATAACCCGTTACTAACACATACACAAGACACGAGGATGGTAAATGGTAAATTTCAGCAACTTAACAGGTAATAACAACTAAGATGAAGGTTTAATTAAGTTAGACAGTATTTATCGGAGTGTTTGTGGGACTGTCAGGGTTTGTTTTAGTTCTTTACACGTCGCCACACCCACTTGGTACCAATATGGGTTTGTGCTAATACTGGCTATTTATTTAATACTAGTTTCACAGGAATATTTAAAGGAATTTTTTTATTTTTACATCTCTTTTATCAGTGTCTGAGTTTTAAAACTATTGTCTTTTGTACTAATTTGCTCATTTACTTGCTCTGTTTGTTTCAGGGGTCTGGTCCTATGATATAAATCTGGGATACAAGTACGTTCACTTCAATTTCAGGTATATTATTTTAGTTTTTGGTGTTTTTTTTTTAATATACTTATACTCCATTGAATCTCGCAGATAACTATGACATTTCGACTCAACTATATTCCGTGCTTTCTCTAGTTTTCATTCCCGTTTCTACATCTGAAAAAAATCTCCTCTTTTTTATTTAACCCTTAAATATCTAGACTTCCATTTTTCCCCCCTACATCTAACCTTTGGTTGATTTATCACCATTTATTTTTAATATTACCCCCTGCATTTTGATGTTTTTAGTGTATTTTCCCACATTTAATTCACTGATTATTTAGATTTTCATAAAACCTCAGAGCAAATTCAAAGGTTATTGAATAAAAATAGAGAAAACTGGAGTAAGATTAGAGTAAATTATGTATATTTTCCTAAATTCTGAGTTACAAATTTTTGCCAGTATGGTAGTGAAATAGGCAATGAAATGAGCATTAAATTCTGTTCTAAGGAATCTTAAAAAGGTCTTAAAAAGTCTTAAATTTAGCTTTTAGAAACCTGTAGGAAACCTTTCAAAACAAGAGTCTTTAATCAGTGTCATTTGTTAAACTACGTGGTTTTATTGATGACTCAATGTTGCAGAAGATGACGGTGTTTTCACATTCATTTTGGAGCCTCTGAACGTCCAAATGAGTCATATCTGATGACCATGAGTTGCTCGTGACTTTTCAGGGCATGAAGGGTTTGTCATTTGAAGGGTTAGCTGATGTACTGCTGCTGATTTCTAATATTTAACTATATATAAAGTAGTTCAAATAAGCTCTATTTTAAACCTGCACATCAGTAAAATGTAACATACACGTTAAAATCAATCCTAAAACATCATCCACACACATATACAGTTTACCTGATTTTGTTTTTATTGTTTTACGACTGTTCTCCAGTTAATATCTAAGTTTATTATTGCTTCACTTGTCATTTCACGTTGACCATTCTTCTTCTTCTTCTTCTTTTTTTTTTTTTTAATCTAAGACTTAATTGGTTATTGCTTGGCTTCATGGTGACACTTCAGATTAGTGAAATATCTCAGAACTTTAATCGTTTTGTCTTTTCTGTTAAAATAATTTATTAAAATCTGGTTTTAAATTACTATACAACTACGGTTCCTCTTCTTGTTTATTCTATTATTAGAGCAAAAATCTGACAATCCAATCCATTTTATTTTATAGAGCACATTTAAACAATAAGAATATTTCCGAAGCACTGCACATAAAAACAAACAAACAAAAAAAAACAATTCGAAGATACACTAAAAACAATAAATAAGTACATAAAACTACAACAATGCTCTAAATAAAACAATCAAATCAAATAGTTAAAAAGTAAGAAAATAAATATGAATAAATAACTGACCATTATTCTCTAGATTTGAACATAAATCTCGGTGCTTTCTACACCTTACTTCTTCAAAATAGGCTTTACCTGTGGTGCATCTCGTGGAAGAGCAGCCATGGCTGTAAGTGGGGCCCCAGCGATAGGGGCCACCCATCTGGCCTCTAAGGTGGAACTGACCATATCCTGTGACAACCTGATGGACATGGACATCTTCTCCAAATCAGATCCTCTGTGTGCGTTGTACCTCAACTCTTCGGGGTCGATGTGGTACGAGGTCTGTGCGAAGTTTAACTCTAGATTCACTGACTTTAACCTTTAAAACATCACCTCACGTGTTTTATTGATGTATTTTTTTGTTTTGTTTTGTTTTTTTGTGTGTGTGTGTACATCAGTTTGGTCGCACAGAGATGATACTAAACTGCCTGAATCCAAAGTTTGCCAAAAAGTTTGTCCTCGACTACTATTTCGAGATGGTGCAGAGGCTGAAGTTCTGCGTGTACGATATTGACAACAACACCTACGACCTGAGTGATGATGATTTCCTCGGGGAGCTTGAATGCACCCTAGGGCAGGTAAACTTCACCTTAAGCTTTGTTGCTCCACTACGTCAGAGGTGTCAAACATAAAACCCACAGGACAAAACCGGACCGCCAAAGGGTCCGATCTGGCCCGTGGGATGAATTTGTGAAATGCCAAAATTACACTGAAAAAAAGTTTTTGGACACCCTTTAAGATTTTACACAATCTCAAATATAATCATGAAATATCTGCAGAAAAATATTGTTTATGCTTCAAAAGATGTGGTGGCTGCATCAGACAAACAGACGCAGGTGATTTTTTTTGTTTTTGTTTAATGTTTATAAGGGAAAAAAATAACTAAACTAAATTATTGACAGTTTCAACACGTCATGTCCTGGATGTTTTTCTACTGAAACGTCCAGTTTTGACCTGGACAGAACTGAGCACGTGCAGAAGGAGCATGTGGGTTTGGAGAAGGGAACGATACTGGGCAGATTTCAGTGACTTAAGAATAATTTTCTAATGCAATATATCACAAATCCATGGGGTGTCTGAAAACTTTTTTCCAGGACTGTATGAACAACCTGAAATGTCTGAAGGGAAGTACGTGCAATTTTAATAATATTCTGCCTGTTAGTAAATGTTTTGTGTATTTGTAGATCCACTGTGTATATATAAATTGTAATGAGAAGATGAGGCATAGTGTTTTCTAAAATTGCATGTATTTTTCTTGAACAATATCAGATTGTTTATGTTATTCATGTTTTTTAAAGGAAAGTCTGCAGATATAAATATTTTCATGATGCAATTTTGCTTTTTTTTTGTCTCTAAAATGCAGAAAAGTTTGGAGTTGCCATTATTTACATGTTATTATGTTCTATATTTTACTGGTCTGGCCCACTTTAGATCATATTGGGCTGTACTGTATGTGGCCCCTGGACTAAAATGAGTTTGACACCCCTTCACTACGTTGTCATGTTTGTGTGACTCTGCTGATGCTGTTTGTGTTCAGATCGTCTCCAATAAACAGATGACTCGGCCTTTGCTGCTGCAGAACGGGAGGCCTGCAGGTCACGGCACCATCACAGTGAGTGGAATTCATGTTCTAAGCTCTGAAAGTTAGAAACAGATGATAAGATGTGACTGGCTGTGTTATCTGGTTAATATTATACTAATGCATGGTTGAAATATAAGGTTGTATAGAATTTTGTTGTACTTTTACTGTTTTTTTTATGTAACATCTCATGTGGGACAATGGATGGAAAACTGGCCATTGGATAAAATCTGAAGTGTTCATTAATGCTCACGGTCCCGTTCAAATTTCACTTCACTTCATTTCATTTATTTGTCTCAAACTGAAATAATAAAAAATATAATAAAAATAAATAAATAAAATAAAATCAAGAAGTCAATTACATATGCACCCCTCAATGGTCTTTAATCGCAGGAAAAGCAGCGATTACAATAAATTTAACACAAATGTACATATGAATGAACTCATAAACACAGTTTGAGAAGGAACAGAAAGAAGCAAAAGCTTATCTAGTTCTGCCCCTTCTTTACTTTCAGTATCAGATACATTACTAAATAAATAAATAAATAGACAAGTAACAACAGACCAGTCAGAAGAATGCTTACAATGCCTCACCTACATTCAAATCCAGATCCATTTTAGGCTACCGATCATTACATCAAAAACCATTCTTGCTCGTATCCCTCAAAAATATCTGTACAAACCAATGTTTTGCAAACCATTAATGAATTACACATCTTTAATAAAAAAAAAAAAATGTTATCTCTGATTTTATTTTTTTTAGATCTGTGCTGAAGAAATAACAGACAACAGAGCGGCACAGATGGAGATATCAGCTCGCAAACTGGACAAAAAGGTAACAACTCTTTAGTTTCACATGTTGTTGTTCTGTTAAGCGGTTGAAATGATTCCTTACATGTTGTCGCTTTCAGTATTTGTGGTGGTCCGACCCTTTCCTGGAATTCTACAAACAAACAGAAAGGACGTGGCAGCTTGCCCACAGGACGGAGGTACATTATCATTACTCACCTACTTAACCCACTTCACTTGTATCTTTACTATAAACTGTTCTCATGAGCTCCTTGTCACCTGTTTTACATCCTCAGGTGGTACACAACAATCTGAATCCAGTGTGGCGGCCATTTCGTATATCGTTGCGAGCTCTTTGTGGTGGAGATGTGGAGAAACCTATAAAAGTAACAGGAAAAATCTCAGTTTTTATATATTTTCAGGCTAATGTGTGAGTTATGATGCTGCTTACTAACCCTGCTGTGTAAAAACATTAGTCGTCCTTCAGAACAGATAAACTAGTTTGACTGACCATGATATTCTAACATACTAATCCCTGTTTTCTTCTTGTAATTTTATTTTCTTCCTTCCAAACTAAAAGCTTGTGACCCGGCTTCATGAGCAATGTGTGAATGTGTGCACGAGTCATGATGGCATCGCACAAAGGTCTGCAATTTTTTCTGTTTTTTTCTTTTTTTAAATTTTTTTAAATTATTATTTATTTAATTGATTAACTCTCATTTATTCCCATTAGAATAGCTTTTAAGATGATGCTTCATTTGGTATTTACATGATGAGGTGCCGTACATTCCATTCTGTAGGGATGATTTTGGTGCTTTGTTCGGGTAAAAGTTTTAGGATGTGACTCACGTCCACAACATCCTTGGTAAATAAAAGATTCAGTAGATTCACAGGATGTTTATACATAAGGTGTTTCGCTGATTTCAAGTGCATTATGAGCCAAAAATCTAAAACAATGAAACTAAATCCCCGGCTAGAACATCACACACATCCTTAACCTATCGCACGATCAGCATCCATAAATAATAGTAATAAATACATAATAATATATGCCATAAATAATAGTAAAACAAGTGTAAAGATCTCAAGAACATCCATGCCTTACTTTTATATTTCCTGAAGTCAAAAGTATAAAAACGTAAGAGGAAAATCTGTTCTTACCAACATTCAAAACCCCATAAATCCTCTGTCAGTTGATATACTTTTTAATATTGTTGCTGTTATAACTCAGTATAGATATATAATAGATAGATAGATAGATAGATAGATAGATAGATAGATAGATAGATAGATAGATAGATAGATAGATAGAT
>JAPTYQ010000014.1:2549638-2560907 GCA_029814465.1 Ostorhinchus cyanosoma
TAGATAGATAGATAGATAGATAGATAGATAGATAGATAGATAGATAGATAGATAGATAGATAGATAGATAGATCAAGGAATCATATTCATTATCTGGTTGAAAAAGGGATGAAGAAAGGCGAGATGGAAGAAGAAGTCCAAGCGTCAGGGGAGGATAAATAAGGCTGATGAGTCAGAGCAGATCAGACAAAAGGCTGAGTGATCAAAAGAGGCCAAGAGTGGACATAAAAAAACAGAATAACAGGAACATAACCTTTATCTGATACGGATGAAAATACCAGAAAAAGTGGGACAAGCAGTGAGCAAATGGAAAGATGAGAAACGAATATTAGGCAGTTTCCCACAGGAATTGAAAAAAGAAGAAATCCAAGTCCTGACAGGAGAAAGGGTTATAGATAACTTTATGGTCAGTTCCAAATAAAAACAAAAATTCATCTTTTGTCACGACTGTAAGACACAATTTAAAAACCACACTCTGGCATTAAATACATCCCAACACACTCAAAAGCACAAAACAATGGATAAAACAAATAAAATGACTAAAAACTCAGTGCAGTCAGTAGGAATAGTACACATTTACACATATACTTCAGTTTGTCTCTATGCATTATATTGTAAAAAAAATGCTGTATTTATGCTAATATTGCGTCCATCACCAGGGAAAGTGTTGAGGAAATGTGAGATTTTGTGTCTTTATCTATAAGACGAACACGGCTCAACAGAACTGTAGCTTCTTAAATAGAAATGTCAGATGTCAGTGACTGTGGCTTTTTCAGATCCTTTTGTTTGTCCTCAGGTCGACTGTTACGACCATCACATCAGTGGCTCCCATGCTCTTATCGGGAGCTTTAAAGTCACGCTCGCTGAGATGCAAATGGGAACGCCCACTTCACCGGTGAGACTTCTGTGGTTTAGGAATTCTGCATTTTACTTCCTTTCCCTGTGGTCTCCATAAACTGTAAATGCTCTGCTTGGGTCTGAATTCATCATTAATTCAACTCCACAGGTTCATCTTTAACCCTGTTTTTGTGTAATGACACCAGAAAGGTCATTTTGAGCGCTGACCCTTTAAATGCTAATGAGCCACTTCAGGCCCCGCCCCCTCCAGGTTGTTGGCTGTGCTGCTCTGTCCTGTTCAACCAACAACTGAATATTTTAAGCATCTGGCTCAAAGTTTGGACATATTTTCAGTTTTTACCACAACCGCTGCTGCTGACGAACAATTATTTCGTACTCAGAGAAATGTTCGGCGGAAGTCTTGACCTTATATGAGCAAATGTCATGACGTAACTAGTTATAAAATATAGCAAATTAAGCAGGAATTGTAGAAATCCACTGTATTTTTGCCAAAATGAATATAAAGATAGCTTTAAGATGATTGTCTATCCTCACTTTGTCACTTTTAGGCTGAATTTGAGTGCATCAACCCCAAAAAGCTGAAGAAAAAAGACTATAAGAACTCAGGTGTCATCTGCATCAGGCGATGTGAGGTAAAAAAAGAAAAAAACTGCTTCACTTTCAGTATATTTTGATTATGATTCATCTTTATTATTGGATCATTTTTAGATGCCGTCTGTACAGCACTTATACTGTACTTCATGTCTGTTTTTCTGGTCCCCTCACTGTATTCGGTTTGTTTGTTTGTTTTTATACTTTCAGCTGGTGAAGGAGTTTACATTCCTGGATTTTATCATGGGGGGCTGTCAGATTAACTTCACTGTGAGTGAGGAAATACCAGGAAGTAATTGTTAAACCACTGTGACCAAGCACTGAAAAGTCAATATTTGTCATGTTGACTTCATTGGAAAAAATCCAAATCCTCCCAAGTGTATTTTTGTCATTTCTAATCCAAATATCTCATCACACTTAAAATAAGACATTATCACCTAAAGAGGAGCTTTTCAGTGAGATATAAGAACTCATTTATAGATAATAGATCTGGAAAATCTTATTTCAAGAAATTTGACAAAGATAATTTTCACTTGTTCCATTGACAGATTTTTTTTGCTTGAGTGAAGCAAAAAAAATCTCGAATTAAGCAAAAAAAAAAAATCTGCCAATGGAACAAGTGAAAATTATTTTGGTAAAATTTATTGAAATAAGAAAGTTCTTTATATTTCAGTGAAAAGTTACTCTCTAGGCGATTTTGTCTTATTTTAAGTGGGATGAAATATTTGGACTAGAAATAAGAAAAACACACTTGGTAAGATTTAGATTTTTGCAGTGTATCAGCATTTTCTTGTTTTCAAGAAGACAAATTCAATAACAGGGTCTGTGCAAAAGTCTTATTCCATCTTTATATATTTTTTTTTTCAGAGTTGAAATTAGCATATGTATTTATTTCTCATTCTCTTTTTATTCAGATTCAAGAAAGTACAGGAAATATGTGCACGGCCTTAAAAGATGCACAAAAAATGTAACTAAATGAGTTGTAAATGTTAAAGTCAGTGTTTGATGTGACCTCTGACCCCATGACAAGAAGCAGCACAAGCGATTAAAAATATCTGATGTGTTGAATGAAACCTGGTATAAAACATCAGAAAATTAATGCCGTAAATCTCATATTGTCTGAATAAAAGAGTTAGAGATATGTTAAGTGCAAAGGGAGGAGGTCACACCACATATAACTTAGTTTATGGAACCGGTTTTTCCTGCTGAACGTACTTCACATATATCCAGATTTTATTAAGATACAGAGACTGAGAAAGGCATATGTGTGGCATTTTAATACAGAAAAAAAAAAAAGATTTCCTAACCTGCTTGTAACCTAAATTTACAGCCATGTCATGCTGAAGTGTAGTTTAATCAAGGTAAATATTCCAAAAAGAGATCATAAAATGTCAAATTGAAATTCTGTAATATTGAATTCCTGTAGAAAATCACGTGGTCTTATAATTATTTCCAAAACAGTATAAATAATTGAAATAAATACATAATATACTGTATATGTACTCTTTTAATTGCCTGATTTTTTTTTTTTAATTTTAAGTCAATCACATTCTGAATGATCTGTACTTTGTGTTGATCTCATTACTGAAATTTTTGATTCTTATCCTCTTGTATATTTGGACTAGATTGCCATAGACTTCACAGGCTCCAACGGGGACCCCAGGACCCGCGAGTCCCTCCACTACATAAACCCCGAGGGATATAACGAATACCTGAAAGCCATCTGGGCCGTAGGGAATGTCATCCAGGACTACGACAGGTAAACATCCAAGTGTCAGATGTAAGAGGCTTTAACAACAGGGATGGAATATAATAAGTTTGTTTTTTCCCCAATATGTTTCTACAGCTGCTTGGAAGGGATTTATTCTTCTTGTTAAAATCTTACAGCAAATGGCGTTCATTATTAGTTTCCTTATTATTACCTATTATGTTTGAGTGAGTATGAGAGTAAATATCACCTAAATAAAAAAACAATGAACGGATGAATCTACTCAGGGTTTTAATATTTTAGCAGCAGCTGAAGACCAGGATGATGCGACGTGTAAATGATCAATACCACAAAGATACTCTGAAAAAAACAAACAAAAAAACATTAAATTATGAAAATATTTCCTTTTACAAAGTATCCAAACATAAAGATGTGAGTAACCTGAAAAAACTTGCATTTCTTTTTTATTTGAACAATATTATGCCTCGACTTTTCATTTATGCACTTTTTAAAACAAGTGCTTTATAAATAAAGTTGGATTGAATTTTACACAGATCAGATCTACAAAGGCACAAAACCTTTAATAACAGGCAATATATTGTTAGAATTGCACTTAATTTTTCTTTAGACATTTCATGTTATTCACATTTATTTTCGGAACTTAATGGTATTTTTTTGCACTAAAACAAACTGAAACATTTGGAGTTGTCATTATTTATAGGTTATTATATTATTATTTTACCTAAGATCACATTGGTCTGTATGTGGACATGTTTGACTCAAAGTTTTGTAGTTCACAAATTCATGCCACAGGCCAGATTGGAACCTTCAGCCGGCCAGTTTTGGCCTGTGGGCCACATGTTTGGCGCCCCTGCTCTGGATATATATATATATAGAGAGAGAGAGAGAGCAAGTATACATATTAAAACAGAATTAGAACTGCAATTTGTACAATATGTGTGTGAAAAATATTATCAATATGTTAAGTAAAGGAATATACATAAATATCTCTGCAAAAATGTGAATAAAAATAAATAGGAAAAGTTTTGCAGATTGATTCAATACTTCAATGTGCAACTTCACCACTAGAAGGCAATAAATAACACAGAGAGCCTCATCATGCTGTTAGTCACACATAGTATGTTCCTCAATGTAAAGGATAGTGTTGCAATCAGTGAAATCACATTTTGTTGTAAGATACACAATTATGACTACACGCCCAAATATCATCATCCAAACTTTGTCTCTGTGGACTCAACCTGAGCAGACTTCTGGTTCTTTTCACCTCTTTTAATAGAGATGCAGCCAAATGAGCCATTTCAGACAAAGCTAAATGATACTGTTCCATCTTAAACATTAACTGTGGTTTAATTCACTTCCAGCATTATCTTATAAACTGACAAACATCATATGATCCCATGTGGAACAGGAAAAGTAGCAAGACTTCACCTCTTTATTAAAAACACTTTCAGTCAGTCTTTGTTTTCTTGCAGTTTTCTCAACATATAGGACTTTTATTTAATGTTAAATTAATCTGACTAGTGTGATGTGATTATGATTATTTTCTCTTTGTAGTACCAAGATGTTTCCTGTATTCGGTTTTGGAGCCCAGGTTCCTCCCACTTGGCAGGTATAGTAAGAAACATGATCGAAATCTTTAATTCTTTAATCGAGGACTTCTTCTCCAGTCATTCTCTAAATGTTTGGCTCTACATATTGAATTTAAGCAGCCTGAGGTCATCTTTTCGCACAAGATCCAACAGTGAGTGTATTTCCATGTAAAGTGTTAGAAATTTTCATTAGCTTTTTTTTATGTAGTTTTTTAGGTGGCCTTTGATTTCAGTTTTACTAGTGCGGTAGTAGGTTGGTTTAGTTTGATTTTGATAAATTAACGGTTTAAAAGTATTAGTTTAGGTTTTATTGAGGTTAGGAGACTATTCACAGAGATCACATTATATAATAATTAGCATTTATTTTAATACCGATATCAAGGGACTGAAGTTAGTAAATGCGCCATTCCTGTTTTTAACTTCATTTCCCATCATGCAGTGTGGCACTGAGCTTCCCATCATTTGTCATGGGACTCCTATCTTTTGGGCCATTTTGCTCGGGGATGGGATTATGTCCTGCCTCACTGACGTGTTTGATGTGGTTTCTTGTGTCGGCGCTCTTTCATAATCCGGTTATACCCCAACCTTAACCCAACCCCTAACACGCAGAATGTAACTCCGCCCCCAGGTGAAAGACGTACAATGAAATGCCCCCAAAAATAGGAATGCTCAACCGCCATGCACTGAAGCTAGTGAATGCGTCGTTCCTGTTTTTAACTTTATTTCCCATCATGCAGCATTGTACTGTGCTTCTGGTCAGCCGAGCAATGTGAGTGTAAGGCTGTTGTTTTCCAAAAGGACTAATACACTGCAAAAATCTAAATCTCACCAAATGTATTTTTCTCATTTCTAATCAAGAAATGACAATTATTTCAAGAAATCTTACTAAGATAATTTTCACTTGTTCCACTGGCAGATTTTATTTTATTTTTTTAATTAAGCAAGAAAAAATCTGCTAATGGAACAAGTGAAAAAAATCTTGGTAAGATTTCTTGAAATAACTTTTTCAATATCTATTGTCTAAAATAAATTCTTATATCTCACTGAAAAGTTACTCATTAGGTGATTATGTCTTATTTTAAGTGAAACGTGATGAGACATTTGAACTAGAAATGAGGAAAAATACACTTGGTGAGATTTAGATTTTTTCAATGCAGCTTCTGCACAGTTACATCTCCTTGCATCATTTCTGTAAAACCTTCTAATTTGACAAAGATCTGCCCAAGACTACAGACTAGTAAAAACAGCTCAAATTCAGATTGGTTTATTTGGAAAAAAACGAGCCAGTTTAATATTCACAACACTAAAAAACAGGAAATGAAAAATAAAAGAAAAAGCATAAAAATACAGGAAAAGTATAATAATTACGAGGTAAAAACACCTCAATTCAGGAAAGGAGGTGTGAAATCATCATTTATGTTAAATGTATCTGAATGCACTTATGTCTGATGCTCAATATAAATAAACTGATGTTGACTATTAACTGTTATTAGACTTAATTCTAGTTTATTCTTAAATCATTCCCACAGGTTTCCCATGAGTTTCCAATCAACTTCAACCCATCAAATCCATTCTGTGCAGGTGAGTTCCAGTGTGACTGTATGTGATTGTTGTGCTCGTACACACATGCCCGTCCTTGATTTGTGTATATTTGTGTTGTGTTGCAGGTATAGAGGGTGTGGTCCAAGCCTATCAACAGTGTCTACCTCAGCTGAAACTCTGGGGTCCCACCAACTTTTCCCCCGTCATCAACCATGTCGCCTGTTTTGCCAGACAAGCGCTCCGTCAGAACGTGGCCTCGGTAAGTAACGAAACAAAAACTGTCACCCACATACATATAAGATTGTTTGCAGCAATCTGTAATTTGGGGATTCTTTTTAAGTTGCGGTATGGAAGATTTACTGAATTTAATCACAGAAATGGAGTCTACAAAGCCATTACCATTAAAAAAGTTGTGCACTTTAATATTTTGTTGGATGACCTCTAGCTTCGATCGCGGCACAAATGAATTTCAATACGTTTATAAAGTGTCACATTTAATTTCATCCATAGTTGCATTGACTTTTGGCCAAGTTCTTGTATTGATGATGGACAGCCAGACCACTGTGTAAATCTTTCAGGTTCGGAACTGCAGTAATTATCCAATGGAAGGATCAGAAGTACAGAGGTGTCTAAAGTATCCCCATTCATTCACTGCAAAAATCCAAAAGTGTGTGCAAAAGGGTATTTTTCTTATTTCTAGTCAAAATATCTAAATAGTAACTTTTCAGTGAGATATGAGAACTTATTTTTAGACAATAGATCTTGAAAATCTTAATCCACGAAATCTTACCAAGATCATTTTCACTTGTTCCCTTGGCAGATTTTTTTTTTTTTGCTTAATTCACGCAAACGAAAAAATCTCCCAGTGGAACAAATGAAAATGACCTTGGTATGATTTCTTGAAATAAGATTTTCCAGATCTGTTGTCTAAAAATCTGTTCTTATGTCTCACTGAAAAGTTCCTCTTTAGGTGATTATGTCTTATTTTAAGTGTAATGAGATATTTGGACTAGAAATGAGAAAAATACACTTGGTAAGATTTAGATTTTTTTCCAGTGTTCCCATGCCAATATTCCCATTCATTACTCAGGTAGAAGTATAGATACTAGGGTTTAAAAAGACTTCTGTAGAAGTTGAAGTATCAAACTTAAGCTTTTTACTCAGTAAAAGTGTAAAAGTACTGGTGTCAAAACTACTTCAATTACAAAAATAAATGTAAGGGGAAATAAGTGCCATTAGGACAAAACCTTAGGTGGCTTTTTTTATAACACTGGAAAATGATTCTGAGGCATGAAAATGAATAAATTTCCCTGAACTAAAACACTTTCCCCAGCAAATAACAATAAAATATGAGTAAAAATCCATTCAAGAACACCACGATATTACATTAATTTTGAAGAGAAACTGGATGTATTTACGACATTAACTACAATCCTATACCATGTAATAAGTTAGAAATTATAAGCACAAAAATGTAGAAGAAGTCCATTCTTAAAAACACTTTACAAAAGGGAGTTGTCTGTGTGCAGTTACTTCACTGTTCACAGAACAAGTTCATTCAGGTTCCGACTCCATTTATGCCTGAAGTTCATTGTCAGGACTTGACAACGACAGAGGAACATGTTACACAGTGATCTGCAGATGAAAGAGGATCAACCGAGCAGTTTTAGCGCCAAAAGACTCAAAGAATCACTCTGAACTGACTTATGCACGTGCTAATAACACCCACAGCGCTATAGGAGTGTAGAGGTTAAAGGGTTATTTTTATGTCCATATCACTCCCTCCTCAGTGTAATAATATCACCTGAAATATGAATAGTTTTGTTTTTGTTTCCTTCAGTTGAGGTGTGTAAATCTAGAGTGTTTCCATGTTTCTGCAGTTGCTCAGAATGGACCTCTTTGTGTTCTTTCTGTTTTTATCATGCATCTATCATCCAGCATTAAGGTAAATTTAATGCAATGGTTGTCAAACATCTTCTGTTGGGCCCCCCTTTATAGGAAGAAAATTTCTGCGCCCCCTTTGACCCCAACCAAATTGTATCTATGGTTCATCTATAACTTTTTTTTTTTTTTTTTTTTAATAATTAGTTCTAAAAATCAATAGCATCTTAAATTCTTGCTTTAATAATACAAATAAACTGCTCCCTGCAATTTTTTTTCAAATAAAAATATGAAATGTTCAATTATCTTGTTATAATTTTAACAATAATGTTTTTTCTGTTTTTTTTTTAACAAACACATTTTTTTGCTATAAAGATGTATATTTTAACAATGTCAGTGGCTGCAATGAGTCTGTTTAATGTTGCACATATTCTCAGAACATTTAAGTGCCAACTGTTCAAACTGTAAAAACAGAAATGTTTCATGTTTTTCTTTTCAATTTTTAATGTGATTTAATGTGTTTATGTCAGGACTCACCGGAGGAAGAGACTGTATTTCACAATCAGGAGAAATCCCTGGAGAAATGAGGGATAAATAAAAATAAAAAATTGAATTATCATCACTTACTATGTTGACCAGTTTTATTATCCCCTCAACTAAAAAGTCCAAATCAGACAAAACAAAAACTAAATTTAACAAATGTGTGTTTTGGAGTGTCTGAAGGGGATTTCCATTAAAGGTTGAGCAGTTTGAGTTAGAATTTTGCTGCTAAATGTCACTAAATATGTGACATTAAACCTTTAAACTCTTGTATTATTAAAGCAAACAGTTCAAAATGATCAGGGCCAAATCGTTAATTCATTGTGTAAAATAAAGTTAATTATAAGTTAAACAAATGAATGATTTTCATGAAACTGAATGAAAATGTGTTGACCTCTGATGCTCAGCAGAACATTAAACTCACGTGTTGTGTTTCCTCGGTGCATCTGCAGCAGTACTATGTTCTGCTCATCATCACCGACGGAGTGATCACAGACATGGACCAGACACGAGCCGCCATTGTCGAAGCCTCTTATCTTCCCATGTCCATCATCATTGTGGGTGTTGGCGGAGCAGATTTTAGCGCCATGGAGTTCCTGGACAGCGATGATAAGTTGCTGCGTTCACCCACCGGTCACACCGCTGCTCGAGACATTGTTCAGTTTGTGCCTTTCAGACAATTTCAGGTAAACATCTTTAACCTAAACTTCCACCGTCAACCTAAGGCAGGGGTGTAAAACTCCTTTTAGTTCAGGGCCACATACAGCCTAATATGATAGAAAGTGGGCCGGACCAGTAAAATAATATAAATAATAGGATAAGAACTTATAAATAATGCCAACAACAAAGTTTTCTCTGTGTTTTTGAGTGAAAAAAGTACAATTTCATAGTGAAAATGTTTACATCTACAAATTGTACTTGAACAGAACATGAACAAATATGAACAACCTGTAAATTCTTGAGAAAAATAAGTTCAAAGTTAACAATATTAGGTTTTAGTTTATCATTTATACATGTGCATTACAACTTACAGATGACAGTGGATCTACAGATACACACAACATTTAGTAACAGGCAGAATATTAGTAAAATTCCACATACATTTCAGGTTATTCTCATGTTTTTTGTAAAAGGTTAGTTTCTTTTTTTTTTTACTTTTTTGACACTAAAACAAAAAGGGAAATTTTCAGTTTTCATTATTTATAGGTTATTTAACTTCCTTGACCGTTAAAATCTTCTGTGTAATTTTTGCATTTCATAAATTCATCCCACGAGCCGGTTTTGGCCCCTGAGCTGTATGTTTAACACCTGTCACTTAAATTGTCTGAAAAATAGCTTGAAATCTTTTAAGAGTTCATCATTAATTAGCTCAATCCTTGTTCTAACTTCAATGATTGTGATGATTTTTTTTTATTACAGGGGAGCAGCGTGGCTCTAGCCCAGAGCGTCTTGGCGGAGCTGCCTGATCAGGTGTCCTCCTTCTTCAACTCTTACAAACTGAAACCTCCTAATTTATCTGGTGCCTCTGCTCCACCATAGAACGATGGGTAAAACTGACCCAAGTACCTCATATTTACTGCTTACTCTCTGCTGACCTTCAGCTCCTGCACTTTTCTCTGCTTGTACAAGATTTATTATTTTTTTAGCATGTACTACAATATGATATAAATGTGTTGTAAAAATACAAAATTAGAAAAAATCACAATGAACCCCAGATTTGTGCCATATATGTTAAAATTTGATTTAATTTCAAGGTATATTCAGCTAAAAGTGCACCTGTAAAAGACATGGTAGTTTTTAATGCATGATGAAGTAATTATAGTATCCTCAAAAATGTGGAACATGACTTGGCTGCTCTAAATGTTGCTATTTCTTATATAGTGCTTAAAATATCAGTGTTTTCCCATTGTTAATATTTCCCTCAAGTAACTTTCCTTGAATCTTGTAACATTTACTTCTAACTTCCTGTTCCATTATTTTTACTTACATCTATTTCAATCCATGTTAAGTACAAGGAGGATAACTTGTGATTATGTTGTAAAACTAATAAAACACCACATGACTGTTGGTAAACTTTAAGTCCTAGAGGATTTAACACAGATCAAAATGACAGACTTTCAACTGATTCTAACATTTAATCACTAAACTTTAACCACATACTTATCCATAGACTTTTTTTTTATACTTTTGACTGGAAAAATAGTAACTGACAATGTATATTTTCCATATGCCCTGTTACAAAAAAATAAAATTATCAAACTCCCTTTAAATGTAGTCCTGTTTTTATTATATTATATACAATGAAATATTATTGCTGTTTGACATGTACAAGACTGATATAAATGCCACATAACTCCATCATATATTATAAGGAAAGTATCTCATATTTTGTGTTTTTTTTCCCCCCATAAATTATGGCAGTTTTTTTGTGCATACACTGGAAAAAAAATCTAAATCTTACCAAGTGTATTTTTCTCATTTCTAGTCCAAATATCACACTTAAAATAAGACATAATCACCTAAAGAGTAACTTTTCAGT
>JAPTYQ010000014.1:2571213-2584723 GCA_029814465.1 Ostorhinchus cyanosoma
AAGTGCAACCTTCAATATCTATTTAACAATTAGAAGCATAAAAAATACAGCAAAGAAAGAAGGCAAAATAGTTAAAAAATAAAATAAAAATAGGCAGCTTCATATGTACCCCCCCTTACAGCTTATAGTTAATACATATCAATACATTATCACAGTTAAGGGAATAGTTGTAATGGTAATAAATGTAGCACATCAGCCTTTTAATTATAGTTATTATAATGTAACGAAAACAAGCTCATATTCGTTTTCTAAAAATACAATTCTTTTGTTTTAAATTTGGAAGACTACACAGATGTAGATCTGGTGGAACATTCTGATATAAATCCCCGGTTTCATGTGTCTTTAGTTGTTCTCCAGTCTTTAACATTGCTGTTGAGTTTTTTATGCCACACCTGACAAATATACAGTCAGCAGTCAGTCTGTTATGACTTTTCATCTTCCTCTCAATCTCATTTTCAATAATTATAGTGGGATTCAGATCAAGGTCTAAGCTGTAAAATCAGTGGTCTAGACTTTTTTTTTTTTTTTTTTTTACTGTTTAACCTACTCCTTTATGTGTTTGCATGCAGGTGTTGAGGGTGTGGTTGCTGCCTACCAACAGTGCCTGCCTCAGGTGAAGCTTTATGGTCCCACAAACTTTTCTCCAATCATCAACCATGTTGCCCAGTTTGGTCGACAAGCACTGGAGCAGCAGACTGCCTCTGTGAGTTGTTTATAGTGTAAGATCAGTCACCTTAGTCTTTTTAGGCAAAGAATTCTATCAACATTAATCCTCTAGATTGCTTACCATACACACTATGTATTATTTCCTGGTCTTTGTTTCTTAAGTGGAACAATCGCGAACATGTCAGTATTCATTCATTGCACATCCACCACTTCTGTCACCTGTTGCTATAAAACCCTGAAAATATTCACTGCACGGCTGCAGATTGTACTAGAAAATATCTTACAGTTTCATTCACATTTCATTTAGTGATATATAATTTCATTCTGAAATAGCCACAAAGTAAAAAATTTTTAATTAATGTTGGATTAATAAAGGGAATATGACATCACAGACAAACATGAAATGATGTTGCAGTGAATAAGTTGCATGTTTTTCAGATTTTTAACCTTATTGGAAGTATTTGCTGTAATTCATATACACGACTCAAGAAAGTTCATAACATGGCGCTAGCCGATTTTAGGTCTTTCATGTAGAAATGGTACATAGAGCTGGTGTAACATTCATCATTGATCTCCCTGTGTTTCTCTCTTGTACTTCTGATCAGTCACAACCCATCAAAGACAGATTAAATGATTAAATATTCAGTTAATTTCTGACTCTTCGTTGGGTGATGAAAACGCCTGTCACTTTCCTTATTCTGTTTGATTTGTTGACTCTTATTTTAATAGCAATACTTCGTCCTGCTCATCATCACTGACGGAGTGATCACAGACATGGATCAGACCCGTAGCGCCATCGTCAACGCCTCCCGTCTGCCCATGTCCATCATCATCGTTGGAGTTGGGGGGGCGGACTTCACTGCCATGGAGTTTCTAGATGGAGACGATGGAATCCTGCGATCTGTGACAGGCGAACCGGCCATGAGGGACATTGTCCAGTTTGTCCCATTCAGGCAGTTCCAAAACGTACGACATATAAAACATACTGTGTATCTGTGCCATCCAAGCTTACTTAAAACACTGCTAAAATAATACGTACCTGTGAATGTCTACTTATTCCAGGCAGGGACTGCAGCCCTTGCTCAAAGTGTACTGGCAGAGCTGCCTGACCAAGTGGCTTCCTTCTTCAATTTATTTGGCCTGAAGCCGCCCAGTGACCCCAGTCCTTCCTAGAAATGTAGGAACACCCCCGCTACCTTAGCCATTAGGCCCTGTTAACCTCTGGCTTTAATATGCGAGTTGTGTGATCCAGTCATAAGTGGACAGCTCAGAGTACAGATACAGTGAGGACACATTGACCCTGTTTAGCCTCTCAAACCACTGCCTGAAGTGGTCTTGGACCCTTTTGACCACATTTCTTTTGTAGAGTTAACGCTATTACATCCTGAAATACAACATCAAAGGAGGGCTTGTCTTTGATTTTATTGCCACTGTAACACCTCTCAGTGCGAATTTACAGTCTCAGTAGTTGGAATGATCCTTATATGTATAATAGTCTCTTAGGCAGTTTGTTGTCTTTGTAAGTTTGTATGAAACTAATCTGGCAGTTGCCTGGCAGTAGATTCATGTCAGTGTTGTGTGTGGACCATTTAGTGGCGGCAACAAAACCATTAATGAAATCCAAACACAAACGGTCAACCTGGAGATGCTTATTGCAATTGTGTTTGGATCACTGGAAACGCATTTTAAAGCCAAGTCTAAACAGGGTCATTGTGACCTTATTACTTAGATCACATAAAGAGCTGGTCTTAGTTACAGTAAAGGGCCACCTACTTAAGTGACGTCCTCTGAATGGACGCACACACTCATTTCTCACCATTCCTATCATAATACACTTGGAAAATCCGATACAGATGTATTATGAGTACAACTAACATCTTGGGAATGTGATCAGCCTCAAGCAGCGCAAGAAGTAGAACCAGTCTGTACTGATTTAATTTCTTCTTCTTCTTTTGATTTCTGGAAGACCAGGCATGCACAATGGATTGTTTCCTCCTTTCACTTAAAAACAGCAACACTTTCAGTTTTTGCAAACAGAAATGTACATTTTTACTTTGAGGTCAGGTGGTGACTTCACAGGTAGCTTCATTCTACAGCTGTCCATGTGATCGGATCACTGAAGATGAACAGTCCATTTGTTTACTCCCTGCTTGTCCCCTGCATATGCACCATATAAATACATCATCCTTGCATCTCTAAATTTAACAGTTTGATTGTCTTTATCGTTTGTCATTTTAGACCCTGTTTTGTATGTTCAAGTCCTTTACTGAAAAGATTCCCAACTAATGAAATTAATGCCTCATCTTTTTATTTTCTTGTTTCTTTAGTTTTTTTTGCATCCATGTCTGTTTTGCTTCCTGTCTATTCCATGTTGAATCTCTTTAATCTTTAAATATTGTAATCACTGTTAAATGTTCCTTTTTGTCTTTGTAGAGTCCTCGAGAAATGCTGGCTCAGAGCGTCCTGGCAGAGGTTCCAGGTCAGGTGGTGGGTTTCTTCAATACCATGCATTTAAAGCCACCCCACACTGACGGAGCTCCCTGACCTGTCAGTCCTGAGGATCAAATCTCCCAAAGGATCACAATCATTTATATCTGGTTCATATTTACACTCCTCTGTTGTCAAAAATATGACACTCCTCATTTTGCCTCGCAGTGCAATTATTTAAATATATGTGCCATTTAATGTAGAGAGCCATATTTGTTGGCTGTAGTAAACAGTAATCAAACATTTACACACTTCTGTTTGTAACATGGATGTTTGTTATTATGGCATTAACTTGCCCTTATGTGTCTCAAGTGCCAGAATTTAAGTTGGTTTCTTTAACAACTAAAGGTCTTTGGTTTTTATGGAAAAACTGAGGCAGCTAATGCAACAACAGCCAACTTTCTGCTTCTGTTGACACTTTCCAAAATGTGGTGCCTATTTCCATTGAAATCAATAGACTTAATTGAGTTAGAATTTACTAATGTTTACATGTTTTAATGGAATACGTATTCTTTAAATTAATATTTTTTGTAGATTTTACACAACAGAACATTTGATTACATTATGTGCCTGCTGCTTTTTATACAGAAATCACATTTAATTTTAAAGATTAAGTTGTATCACACTACTTTGGTGGTAACGTGTCAACTCTAACCCATAAATCAAGGAAAAATAGCATATTTGTTTCCTCAGTAATATTATCTCCTGCAGTACTCTTGTATGTTTATAAAGATTTATCCAGGAAATTCACCTTGTCTTAAGATGAAGGGTGCATATTGATAAGTCTATACACTATGTCTGTTCTTGGCTGAGACTGTTATTTGCACTGACCAACATCTCATTGATTTGTTTTGTTTGTATGAAAATGACTTTATGAATGGAAATATGTGTAAAAGTGTCCTTTAGCTGTTATTACAGCTAATATTTTAGTTGAATATCCTTTCAAGATCATTTATGGGGACTTTGTTTTCCACATTTGTACCTTTATGTTGAGACAGTAAACATGTACTGTTGAGACTTGGCCACTGCTGTTTTTTTTTGTTTTGTTTTGTTTTGTTTTGGTTTTTTTTTTACAAATGTGTTTGAGATACAATATTGGACTTTTAGTTGACAGAACTTAGTGTCAAAAACCTTCATAGATGAAAATTACTAAAACATTTTATCATGTATGAGCTAAACCTATTTATTTTATGTCATGTACGGTTATATTACGATCAACACCTTGATTAGTTTGTATTTTTTGGAGCTCAAATACACCCACAGCACCCGCCAGGGGTCATAACATGTTACTTTTCAAAGGTCTGTTTGGATATTTCTGGAATTTCTGGCTGTGAAGAGCATGTTTTTAATCTTTATTGGATGTTCATTGCTGTGCAAAAGACCGAAAAGGTTGTCAGTGTCATGCAGTTTCACAAGTGTTACAAATGTACAAACAAACCACAAAACAACGAAGGACACCAGGAGGACTGAGTGTGTATGTAAATACAAAGCCATATAAAACAAACGTCATGGAAAGAATAATGTTCAAGGTACACAAGGTCATTATTTTAACTGCCTTTTTATTTTGGGAGGAACAGAGTTTATATTTACTATGTCATGAGTTTGTGAATGACATTTTGCTAAAAGAACGTTAATTATATATGAAATTAATTGTATGTGTTGTCAGACAGGATATTCTTTAAACAGAAAGTAAAACCATTAACAACAAACCTACTCAAATCCTTCCAGAGTCTGTTTGTGTAGTTATAGTACAAAAAAAATAAAAATACTGAAGACTAAGCATGTTTGCCTTTCAAGCTGATGAAATAAATGCACCATTTCATTGGTCAAAAATACATGTCTTTTGTCACTATATTTATTCTGACCTGTAAATTCTCCTCCCATGTCTGAAAATTAAAAGAATAAGAAATGCAGTTAGTGAAGATTGAATTTATTATCATTTTATGATATATTGATATTTTATTATATTTATTGATTATTAGTATTGTCTGGTGTAGTTTAATTTTAAACATGATTAGAGTTAGGGTTAAACTTAGAATTGTGATTTCTTTTTCAATGTGAACCATAAAAATGTCAGTAAACTAAACGAATATATGATTAAAAAAAAAAAAGGCTATTGTGCAGTTTCACCATACTGTGTTAAATTTTACCACTGATTTACGGAAATGAATTCATATCATATAAGAAATGTATTATTATCATCGTTATTTCACTGTTGTCCATAAAGTTGTTATAATTTTGTTTTCAGACACATTTCACTTTTTTCCCGTTTATACCACATCAGTAATTACTTCTGACCAGGAGCAATGATCACCAGTATGAAATACACTTCATCTGTTAGGAATAAATTACATTGTCTTCTTTACTATTTTTATAAATAAGGTTAAGTTTGTATAAAAGAGTTAATATAAGTAGAAAACATAATAAATAGTTAAAAAAAAAAAAAAGTAACCGTTTTTTAAAGCTTGATGTTCTCGGATTTGGCTTCGCGCCTGCGTAGTTTGAACCAGACGCGGAAATCTTTGCTCACATATTACGTAATGACGTTACGTCAACTGGAACCACCCCTTTCCATGTTATGATGTTTCGCAGACCCACCTTTTTATTTAACCACGGTGCCCGTTAGTAGTAAAGTATATTTGTATCTTTCCACCAGTCCTGCTACGCGTCTTCCGTGGTAAACGGTAAGGATACATTTTTATTTGCATCCTATAGTTAGCGCTAATTAGCCTTTTAAACGCGCCAGCTAGAGTTAGCTCTATTAGCATAGTGTTAGTAAACTGTCGTAATTTCTCTTTTTACTTTCCCGACTCGCTAGTTTTCATTTCTGCTCACTGTGTCACTTTTTCCACAAGACTCAGTTACTCATTCACAAGGCCTGGGGATCCGTTCTTTGCTGTGTGCACCCAGAGCTGAAATGAGTGAATGTATCAACTTATCCGGTTGTAATTAAATTAGCTAGTTCACTGTAAATTAGCTCAAGTGTTGTGACAGGGCGTGTAACGCATTGATACGGTGTAACGTCATTGCGTTACCCTGGTGTGCAGTGTTATCGCAAAGAATAAAGCTGCCTGCTCTAGTTAGCATAGTTAACTGGTAGTATTTACCTCTGAAATACTTAGAAATCATCGCTTTTACTGCTTTGCTCAAGCTATCCAGCATGTCACACAACTGGCTTCTAAGTTTGTCTGAATAGCCAGTGTTAATATAAACAAACTAAGCTACAGTTACGTTTTCATATTTCTTATTTATATTTTTGTCCTTTTTTTTTTTTAACCAGGTAAGTTAGTTGAGAACTGATTCTCATTTACCATAATAACCAGGCCAAGAGACAGCACACAAACAGCTGCAGTTATACTCTTGGCTCCTTATTTTCAGAATCATCTCTTAATTCCAGCTACTATTCTAAGGTTTAAATGCAGCACCCAAGCTGTTTTTGGACCATCTAAACTGAATTTATGTAAAATCAGTTTGGAGAGAATCAAAATTCCATCTCTTATCTGACATCTCTGACCTTATTAGTTCTCAGCTCTAGTGTTCAGCAGGTGTTGTTTTAAACTCTTTTTTTTGTCATTGTTTAATACATTTTGTAGCTTTTTCTCTCATAGGTATCAGCAATTACATAGTTTTTATGGAAATGCATAACATTTTCTGTCAGATGGACCCCCAAAGTATTAGGTAATGCTTAAGTGCTGAACTACAAGCCCGGAAAAGCCCTGAGTTCAGTACCCAACTCTGAAAAGACACGTACTTGAAGTGATAATACTGTTGTAATCTCTGGTATTCCTGTGTGTCACTTTGCTTTAGCTGGTTAAGAAGCAGACATGGCGGCCCAGTGTGTAACCAAGGTGGAACTGACGGTGTCCTGTAACAATCTCCTGGACAAAGACATTGGCTCCAAGTCTGATCCCTTGTGTGTCCTGTTAATGAACAGCACTGAAAACCAGTGGTATGAGGTCAGAATGAAGATTTGAATACTAACGTAGTCCTTAAATAGATCTTATCAAAGTGTTCAAATGAGAAAGCACTGGTGTCTGGGTGTTATGCAAGGTATTGTTGGTATTTCACTTCAGCAAAAAACACCCTTGCTGTTAGAAATCTGGCATAAGATCATGCAATTAACCTAGGTGTGGCAGTGGAATCGTCACTAATCACACTCTGGGAAAACTGTGTCATGTAGTTAATCGTTAACCCTTAATGGAAAAGCCAGCATTGTGGAAAACAGTAATTATGTCAAGAAGTGCCAGAATGGTTTGTTAGACTTTCTAATGTCTTGATGGGGTTTTTCTGAACATGATTAAACATTTCCTAACAGTTGGAGCGCACAGAGAAAGTCCAGAATTGCCTCTGCCCGAAGTTTTCCAAAAAGTTCATCATTGACTATTACTTCGAGATTGTGCAGAAACTGAAGTTTGGGATTTATGACATTGACAACAAGACTATTGACCTGAGTGATGATGACTTCCTGGGTGAGCTGGAGTGCACCTTGGGCCAGGTAAGGTCTTTTTTAGACTTAGTCGTAAATGCATATTAAAGGTTTTAGTTCCTAACACAAAAAAATCACCAAAATAACAGTTTAAAGTCGATGTCTGGATATTCATACAGTTGCACTAGTAAACGGAGGCCTACCTGCAGTGTAATAAGACACCACTGTTCTTCCACTTTTGACCAAAGATAACATTAGCCTTAAACAGACTCTAAAGTAAACTGACTCCATATGTTTATTCTGTGTGTTTGTTTTGATTCGGTCTGTTGCTTTGTTCGTGTTTGGGCAGAGTCCCTTTTATATCTTTTATTTCTTTATAATTCATTTGTCCATTACTTTTAGATTGTGTCCAGTAGGAAACTGACCCGACCTCTTGTCTTGAAGAATAAATCCCCTGCTGGAAAAGGGACCATTACAGTGAGTAGCAGAGAAAGAAACCAGCAGGTTAAAGAGTAATTTATAATTCAATAATATATCTTCTGTTCTGTTTTAGATCAGCGCTGAAGAAATAAAAGATAACAGGGTAGTGAATTTTGAAGTTGAAGCGAGGAAACTCGATAACAAGGTCAATATTTATTGTCATGTCATTAAAATCTAGAACATGAAGTCGAACTGTCAAGTTTAATTTGTGTTTTTTTTTTTTTTTTACAGGATTTCTTTGGGAAGTCTGACCCGTACCTGGAATTCTACAAACAGACAGAAACTGGATGGCAACTGGCTCACAGGACAGAGGTGCATTTAGAGAAACACTTTCTTTCCCTTTTTTTCTGTGTTGGTTTCTGTGAAAAGAGGAACAAACGACAGTGCAGCTGGTTGTTACACCAGAACCTTTGCACAATATATGATGTTGGGTCAAGCTTCATATAATCGTCAGAAGTGTTTAATGACCTGCTGCTGAGTTGAGTGAATGAAAATTAACCACAGTCGTATAATTAAGACGGAAGCAGACGTTTGTGATTGAATTAGAGAAGTGATTAAATCTGCGGTTTTTGCAACATGTGATATCCACAGTCTTTCCTAGAAATCTAACCAAAAATCCACAAAATTAAATGTTTTATTTACAACTAAATAGCCTTTTCTTTGTGATGTTCAGAATCTGCTGATGACTAAATATTTGTCTTTGATTCCATTGATTTCAGGTGGTGAAGAACAACCTGAATCCAACATGGAGACCTTTTCGGATCCCACTGCAGTCTCTCTGTGGAGGAGAAATGGACAAACCTATAAAAGTACAATACACACCTCTTTAACGTGTGATGAAATTTGACACCAGTTGTTAGGGTTGGGCGATACAGCAAAAAAAAAATCTGACAACATTTTTTTTCATATCTATCAATATTTGATATTTACTGATAGTATATGTACAATGCTACCACTTTGAAGAGTTTCTTGATTGTTCATTAGATAAACTTAAGAGCGAAAAGAACCAAAATATAAATGTCTTTTTCTTTGGACCCAGATTTACATTTTACATAATTTTGGTCTCATTGTGTTTTAAATTGTTTTAGTCTTTTATGCAGCTTTTGTCTTTTCTTTTTGTGTCATTTTTTGTCTTTTACATGATTTTTATCTTTTATTTTAGTTTTCATTCTGTTTTTTGCAGCGTTTTTGCTGTTACAAAAAGGGAGATTTCAGAGTTTACGAGTGGCTTGGAATGCATCATGAATTTCCTGTTCTTATGAAGCCAAAGACAGGAAAAGACGCATTATGTCTGTAAATGACAACAAAATACACATTCTTAGCAGGGATACATTTACTACACTACAATTACTTGGGTGCAAACATACTCTGCAAAAAATGCAGTGCTACAAATAACTGCTACTAATATTCCTAAATCTGGTCAAATTGGCTTACATTGAGCAAAAAATTATTCCAATGGGGTTGGCTAGAGTTTTTAAAACAAGCAAAAATTCTATCAAATAAAAAAAACAAACAATGTGCCTATAATGCTAGAATTTTAGCAAACAGTGCTTAGTACAAGAAATAAAATTGCTTTGATGTTAGCTCAAAAAAATAATTTAAAAAAAGTTGTTTTAAAAATAAGTATTATTTTCTTGTGTAAAAATTTCTTGGCAAGATTTTTACTTTATTTAGATGAAAAATAAGACAAATGTTCTAGAAATAAGGCTTTTTTCACTTTCTTAGAAAACATTGTTTGCAGTCTAAATCTGCATGAAGCACTTTGTTGGTAGCACTGTCACATTTGTTTCTTCCGTGCGATAAATTGTTAGACTTTCTTTATCAAGTAAAAATGTCCAGAGTTAATTATTGTTATCGCCCAGCCCTAATGAACACACATTTGATGGATTGTACTGATGTTTGTTGACACTTTACTGTACATTTCACGGTTATGACAAACTGTATGGCAGCAGTTTGAAGCATGAATGTAGTTTTAGCGCACACAGACCTCAGGATGTCCTCAGACATCTGGAAGCGGATTATACAGGTGAGATTATACCCAGTACAAGCCTGATGATGTATATTTTTTTAACTTCCGAAGCACACATGTCAGGAACGAAGCTGTTTCCACCCAAACAGGACAAGTGAGTCGCCCAGTGGGTCAGTGTGTGTCTTGGTTCATCTCACTATCACTTAATGGGTGAAGTGTGCGAGTGGATTAGGTGGGACGTTTACAGGAAACTTGGATAGCAGGGTCTTTAGTCCTTCAAGTTTTCTTCATCCAACCGTACACATTTGTCTGAAACTTTTAAGTTATCGTACTGCCAGCCTCCGTCTTCTACCGTAGTGTTAGATTTAACAAAATTTTACTTTGGCATGTTTTTGTTTGTTGTCTGTTTTCTGCAACTTCATTTTTTTTTTTTTTTGACGTAAAGGGTCAGTTCACCTAAATTACACAAAAATTAACCTTTTATTTACCTCTATATAATGATATATGTGACTAAGGCTACATTCTGACAGCAGGTCTTAAGGCACAATTTGGATTTTTTGGTGAAATCTGGTTTTATTGTGTGCTCGTTCATATTACACATTAAATGCGACTTCTATCAGTTTTGAGTATGAACTAAATGTGACCCTGAAGTGACCCGTATGGGAAAAAGAGGTCCCGACCTAATACGTAAACATGCAGGCACGCACTATGTTTAGATAAGTAAATATGTTTTTCCTGACACTCCTCTTCTTGGGATGCAGAATTGTGACGTTTGTCACATTTTACTGATGTAAAGGTCGAATAAATGCGACCTGGTCGTTCAGACTGAAGTCGCATTGCAAAATATGACATACATCGGATTTAGAACCACATATGAAAGTGGCCTGGGTTGGATCTGAAAAAAATCGGATTTGCGCTGTTCAGACTGTCTTTAACACATAGGATACAGGTCATATATGGGAAAAAAAATCAGATTTGGACCACACTTGCCTGCAGTCTGAACGTAGCCTAAGATGTATTTGCACATCTGATCATTAAAGTCCTTTATGCTACTATGCCAACATACAAATGTTAGTTTTCACATATTGATTATTTTCTATTTTGTAATTCAGGTGATGTGACCCTTTAACATCAGCTCTTTGTGAAGAATTAACACTCGTTTTCCTTCTTGTCGCCTCCATCACTAATTTTTTTTTTTACCTGCTTCTAGGTCGAATGTTACGACTATGACAGCGACGGCTCACACGATCTGATCGGAATCTTTGAGACCACAATGACACGTCTGCAGGAAGCGTCACGCAGTTCACCGGTATGTGTAGAGCACCTCAACTAGCACCATTTGTAATATTTTACTGTGATTATGTTAAGATTTTAAGCCTTTTGTATCCATCTAATTACCTTCTGGGGACCCTTGAGACAAAAATGTACATGTACAGTAAAAAGCTCCAATGAAATCATCATATATTGATATTATTTTCTACATAAATCTCTTAAACCACTTCAGCTTTGCTCAAAACTACCAAAATGAAATATCAAGGCTTTGATCACTTAGAATTCATAGAACTAAAGCCGTGATGCGATATGCTGCTAATAGTTAATATTGATGTAAACATATTTAAAAATTCCAATGTGCTAGAGAAATTCTGCCTTCAGATTTAGCTAAAATCTGGTATTTTTCTGGTATATATTTTTCATAATTCAACCCCATTTTTTTTAACAATACATACTTCTACTAGTGGATGATATTCCCGTGTTGTATTGAAGCTGAACTTCGTCTTCCACCACTAACGGACTCTTGTGGTTTTGTTCTTTCCTCAGGCTGAGTTTGAATGTGTCAACAGTAAAAAGAAGCAGAAGAAGAAAGGCTACAAGAACTCTGGTGTAGTGAGTGTGAAGGTCTGCCAGGTACGGTGTTCATTTTATTTTCACGTGAAGACATTCATTTGTACAGTCACTTCTTCATTAGTAGCATGGATTTTGAATACAACATACTTGTACTTATGAAACATTTCAGGTTGTGAAGGAGTACACTTTCCTGGATTACATTATGGGAGGCTGTCAGATCAACTTCACTGTAAGTTTTCTCTCATCCATTTTTCTTCAGCAGTTCTTACCTTTAATGCACCTGTTTATTCATACCTGCTGTTTTGTTTTTTTCCCCAGGTGGCTATCGACTTTACGGGCTCAAATGGGGACCCGAGATCTCCTCAGTCCCTGCACTACATTAGTCCTCAGGGAGTCAATGAGTACCTCACCGCTATCTGGTCTGTTGGAAACGTCATCCAGGACTACGACAGGTACCAGTATCACTCCAAACTCTGTCTGATCGACTTTCAGCTGATATAGCTTGCGTTTCTTTATAGCTCGTCTTGTTTGATTATGAGAGTTTTTTTTGTTTCCCTTCTAGTGATAAGATGTTTCCGGCCTTCGGCTTTGGAGCACAGATCCCTCCATCGTGGCAGGTGAAGCTTTAGATATTTAACCCTTAAGGCTGGTTGTAATATAAGTCACACTTGTACTGCGAAGCTCAAAAAATGTGCTTTCTAACAGCAAGCTCCAGAAATAGTATACATTAATACTCTAGTTTCATTGAGATAAGTTGTTCACCTATATCTGGCATAAATCTAACGAAATTCTGAGTGAAAGGGTTTCAGTGGCATATTTTAGATTTTTTTTTTTTTTTTAACACTTGTTTGCACAGTGTATTTTAGACTTACTGCTGAGCTGAATAAAAATGCACAGTCTTGCCAACATTCATGTCACATGCATGAACACAGCCAAAGTTATCAAAAATTTAAGAATGAAAACCACTTAAAATGCACACAACAAACCCTAAGGGTTAAATAAATCATGTCAGATACATGAAATACTGAAGGTTGAAACATGGATGTTCCACACAATAAATGATATTTGATCGTACTGTTTTTCTTCATAGGTTTCACATGAGTTTCCTCTGAACTTCAACCCATCAAATCCATTTTGTGCAGGTATGTTTACACCTCAATCTCCCTCTAACTGGTGAATACAGAATAATTCTGTCTTGAAAAAATTTCAGTAGAGATAATCTGAGAACCAGACTTATCTCTAGAGTAAACGCCTGAGTTCTTGGTTGTCAAATATTTCAAGTGTCCTTTTATTCAGTCTGTCACTGCTCGCATTCAGACTCATACCATGACTTTACTTCTGCTGCCACTCATTTTTATGAAAATAAGTTCAAATCAGTTCTAAGTTTAAGAGGAGATGGACCTGAACGATCCGGTCTGGACAGTGTCACAAAAATACTATCAGCAATGATCAGGATTGAAGTGTGATATCATTTATCTTCTTCTTAGAATCCCAAGTTCTAGTCCAGATCCATCCCTGTGTGGTGTATCTAAAAAGCTGGAAATGGACTGATATTAAACCATTAGCTTTGACAGATGCATCTGGGTTATGGCAGAGGGTTGTAATCCGTTATGAGCATATTTGACTAAAACCAAACT
>JAPTYQ010000014.1:2587657-2597822 GCA_029814465.1 Ostorhinchus cyanosoma
TGCTTAATTCAAGATTTTTTTTTTGCTTAATTGAAGCAAAAAAATCTGCCAATGGAACAAGTGAAAATTATCTTTGTAAGATTTCTTGAAATAAGATTTTCCAGATGTATTGTCTAAAAATAAGTTCTTATATCTCACTGAAAACTTCCTCTTTAGGTGATTGTGTCTTATTTTAAGTGTTATGAGATATTTTGACCAGAATTAGAAAAATACACTTGGTAAGACTTAGATTTTTCTTTCCAGTGTGTTCATTCAACGTGTTCCAATACTTTGGTCCACATAATGTAGATCCAACCCAGTGAAAGGCGCCTCTGTAATGAAATAATCTCTCTTATCACCACTTCCCCTGTCTGCGGTCAATATATCATGCCTGATCAGTGTACATTAATATTTAAAGCAGTTCAGAGCGTTTCATTGTCTGTCTGTGTCGTTTCCGTCGCCCTGAAGCAATACTTCGTCCTCCTCATCATCACCGACGGCGTCATCACAGACATGGATCAGACCCGCAGCGCCATCGTCAACGCCTCCCGTCTGCCCATGTCCATCATCATCGTCGGAGTGGGAGGGGCGGACTTCAGCGCCATGGAGTTCCTTGACGGAGACGATGGACGCCTGCGCTCTCTGACCGGCGAACCGGCCATGAGAGACATCGTCCAGTTCGTCCCATTCAGGCAGTTCCAAAACGTAAGTAACAGCGGGACGTAGCGTAGAAACATCAGTGGCATTTGCTCTGATTCCAGCTGATTTTTCTTTTCTGATTAAGCGAAACTTATTGCTATAAAATCTGCATGGACTGAATTATTTTCTGAGCATTTCACTGCGTCCTCATAGACTTAACTGACTTATTTAAAACCCAAACACTGACCTTATTTCTAATCACTGGAAAAAAATCCAAATCTTACCAAGTGTATTTTTCTCATTTCTAGTCCAAATATCTCATCACACTTCAAATAAGACAGAATCACCTAAAGAGGAACTTATCAGTGAGATATAAGAACTCATTTTTAGACAATGGATCTGGAAAATCTTATTTTAAGAAATCTTATCGAGATAATTTTCACAGATTTTTTTGCTTGAATTGAGCACAAAAAATCTTGAATTAAGCAAAAAAAAAAAAAAATCTGCCAATAGAACAAGTGAAAATCATCTTGGTGAGATTTCTTGAAATAAGATTTTCCATATTGTCTTAAAATCAGTTCTTATATCTTCACTGAAAACTTCCTCTTTAGGTGATTCTGTCTGATTTTAAGTGTGATGAGATATTTGAACTAGAAATGGAAAAAATACACTTGGTAAAATTTGGATTTTTTGCAGTGAAGCAAATTCCCATCCCATCAGCTTATCTTAACTTCCTTTTGTATTTATCTCTAAAGTCCAAGCGTAGTGAGTAGAGTCCCCTGTTCGATGCCAAATACAGTTGACACCCCCTCGATAGCGTAGCTTATGTGTGTATTTATCTCTTTTCAGGCGCCCATCCAGGCTCTTGCCCAAAGCGTTTTGGCCGAGTTACCTCAGCAAGTGGCCTCCTTCTTCAGTTTACTCAAACTGAAGCCTCCAAACGATCCCAGTCCTTCATAGGGGTACCCCATATATGTCCACGTTAAACCCCACCCCCCTCCGAGCCTCTGCCTGACTCCACATGAATAACTGACTCACTGAATCTCTGCATGAGTCATTCCATGTTAACGGGGCATCTATTAATGTTGTTATGTCCTACTTTCATGCTTTTCAACACTGTTCGTTTCATCCCAGAGTTGTTAGAGACATTCAGGGAAAACTCCACTCTGGATTACACATGCGTTAGTGATTCACAATAAAATACTTTGCAAAGAGACCAAAAAAAAAAGCCCAAAAACCAAGCTTTCCTAAATATAAAGCCTACTTTTGATTGAATCCCCAATTGGCAAAGAAAAATGTAAAACTGTGATTAAAAAAAAAAAAAAAAAAAAAAGTAGAAGAAAGTGGATGTTAATCTTTAAAGACCTAGAACTATTTTTGTGATGATTTTATGCTTTTTTTTCTACATATAAATAGCATTTCTTAAGTGATTTATCATTGTTTATTATTAGATTTTCAATTGCATTTTTCAGTGAAAATCAATATTTTCATGGTGATCATGTAGATGTTCATAAAAGTCCAGAGTGAATTCACAGTTTATTACATCACAACTGAGAAAACTGAAGAAAAAGTGATGTTTCTACTAAAATATGTCATTAATACATATAAATACAAGCTACGGAGCCTCTGAACGTCCAAATGTGTCATATCTGATGATCATGATAAGACGACAAACTGTATTTTACCTCAGTTATTTACATTATTGATGGTATTAGCGGTTCAGAAGTTATTACATTTTTTTAGATCAGTAGGTGCTTGTGGTCAGCGTTTGCTGTTTTAGGTCTTTAAAGATTAATTTCTGATGTATTTAGGTCCATCGGGGTCATGAAGAGCTTCAGATTTCAGTTTTGGGAGAAGATTGACAAAAAAATTTCAACTCCTGATGTGAAGTAAAACCAAAAACTGAGTAAATCCTCAAATAGTGGAGTTTTTCTACTAACCTTCAACTTCCTGCTTCATATCCATGCTTCCTTCATCTGATTTCAGCGATGACAATATTCAACTGAATGACTGACTAAAAAGAGTAAAATGTTTTTCTTCTAATCTGTTTTAATGTCTCTGGACACAGGAATATCCACTAATATTCCTGTGTTCATGCAGATGTGTACACGTCAATTAAAAAGTTGAAAAGGTTGGAATATTTATGTATATGTATCAAAGACCAATTCATTTCTAGTCCAAATATCTAATCACACTTAAAATAAGACATAATCACCTAAAGAGGAACTAGACAATAGATCTTGAAAATCTTATATCAAGAAATCCTACCAAGATAATGTTCACGTGTTCCATTGACAGATTTTTTTTTTTGCTTGAATTAAGCGAAAATGATCTTGGTAAGATTTCTTGAAATAAGATTTTAAAGATCTATTGCCTGAAAAAAAGTTCTTATATCTCATTGAAAAGTCACTCTTTAGGTGATTCTGTCTTATTTGAAGTGTGATGAGATATTTGGACTAGAAATGAGTAAAATACACTTGGGAAGATTTTGATTTTTTACAGTGTGAACAGAACAACTCCTGTCAAAATTCAGAATATTGTCATTTTGGGAATAACAGTGGAATGTTAATTTGCATGTAAATATTACGACTGTGACTAGTTTTTTGGGGGTTTTTTTGTCTTTTTTTTTTTTTTTTAACCCTCTGTTTTGAATTCAGGCTCCTCGGGAGGCGCTTGCGAAGTGTGTGCTGGCAGAAGTTCCTGGTCAGCTGGTGGAATTTTTCAACACCCTGAAGCTGACTCCACCCAACTCCAACGCTGCACCAACCTCTGCAGAGACCATCTGATTCTACAAGGACGAGGCCAGAGGACCAACAGTACACAACACTACAGGAATACTTCAGTTTTATACCACACAGAAGGTCCATTAGCTCGTACTTTCCCGACTCGATCCCGTATTCCAACATCCTGGACAAAATCCCAACACACGCCATGCTCGTGTCAAAATAGATGTAGCTGTTGTTAGATGTTAACACCAGTTTGTGTTGATTTATTTGTATGTCTGTTCATCTGCGGCTTAAAAACAAAAGAAACAAGCATTGGCCGTGAAATAATTCCATGAGTAAGCAATGCACTCCTATAGAAAAAAAAACAAAAAAACAAAAAGGCAAGGCACGTTCATTTGTATAGCACAATTCACACATGGGGCAATTCAAAGTGCTTTACAAAAAACACAAGAATAAAGATTTAAAAAAAAAAAAAACCTGTAAAATACTGAATTTGGAATCGAATATTTACAATACAATGTAGAGCTAAAAAGAAATGTTTCCAGCTTAGAGTTAAAAATGATCAGATTTGGGGTTTGTCTCATAAATGCATGAAATTGAAACGCTGCTTCTTCCTGTTAAACCCACTTAAAAGTAAATGCAAACAGCGTAACATATCCATATAAGTCCATCCTATGCATTTTTAAAGCCTACGTTAGGAACTCAGCATCGTGTTTAGGCTACATTCACACGTCAAAGCTCAGTTCTCGATCTTAAATTATAGCACAGATCTGACTTTTTTTTTTTTTTTTTTACATGGCTGCTGTTGAAATGTTCCTATAATCAGATTCCAGTGTGAAGTGTCCACGTCCTGAGTCGACCCACACGCACAACAACACAATAACACAACATCACAGATCACACTTAGGCAGGTGAGGTCTGATTTATTCAACTGGTTACAATACCTCACTAACCTCCGCCATATCAGTTTTTATATTCCAGGATGTAAACGTAACGTGCGTTAATTCTGGTTAGAAAAAGCCGACGTTTATTACATTCACGACTTTATGTGGGAGTGGATTTGTTCGACAGATATGCGTCGCGAAAGACGAAAAGAAGTCTACGTTCTTGCCAATTTTGCCTGTAGTCTAAATAAACATAGCCAAAGATTCCGAAGGAACTGAAATCACGTGGAAAAACTCCAAAACTTTTACCTGAATCTGCAGCTCTGGGGTCCACATAAAAAAAAAACCCAAAAAAAAAACACACAAGTACAAACAGCCTGCTTCTATGTTGTGCCACGGATCAGCAATTAATCAGCTGTCTAAATAGATAGATAGATATACTTTATTGATCCTAGTAGCAACAGCATTTGACACAGTTAAAATAGAATATCGTATATTTAACCCCCAATCAGTTAGAAAACTCCCTTAAAACATAACCATATCCTGAAACGTACAGCACTGTGCAAAAGTCTTATTCCACCTTTATCTTGGTTGTTTTTGTAGGATTAAAATGAGCACGTATATTTATTTCTCATGATCTTTTCTTCACATACAAGAAAATACAGGAAGTATGTGCACAGCCTTAAGACACACGCACAAAAACCTGAACTAAATGGGTTTTAAAGGTTAAAGTCACTATTTCATGTGACCTCTCTGACCCCATGACAAGAAGCAACACAAATACAAACATCTGACCCGTATTAAATGAAACCTGGTGTAAAACATCCGAAAATTAATGTCATAAATCTCATATTGTCTGAATAAAAGGATTAAAGACACGTTAAGTACAAAGGGAGGTCACACTAAATACTAACACTGGTTCATAGAAGGGGTTTACATACTTCACATGTATCAGATTGGATCTAAATATAGAGACTGATAAATGCATACAGTTGTGCTCATAAGTTTACATACCCCAGCAAATTTGTGATTCTTTAATTTTTCTGCGAATATGAATAATAATACAAAAACTTTTCATTCACTCGTGCTTAGTGGTTTGGTGAAGCCATTTATCATCAGACAAATGCGTTTGCTCTTTTTAAATCCTACTGACAACAGAAACTATCCAAATGACCCTGATCATAAGTTTACATACCCTAGCTCTTAATCCTCTATTGGCCCCGCCCCTTTTACATCAATGACAGATGGAAGTCTTTTGTGGTCATTGTGAATGAGGCACTTTATTTTCTCAGATGCTAAAGCTGTCCATTCTTCTTGCTAAAACACCTTCAGTTCCTTTCAGATTTGGGGTTTTCTTGCGTGAACTGCATGTTTGACTCCGCCCCCAAAGTGGATCAATGATACTGAGGTCAGGAAACTCAGATGGACACTCCAGAACCTTCACTTTTTTTCTGCTTTTCCAATGACAGGTTAACTTGGCCTTATGTTTTGGGTCATTGTTATGTTGGAACATTCAAGACCGTCCCATGTGCATTCAGTCAGGGTATGTAAACTTATGAGCCCAACTGTATGTGTGGGCATTAGAGCTTTACTAAACAAACCAAACATCAGAGTAAGACTTTTACACAGTATTATAATTCTGGATTTGTTTGCTCTTTAACACCTAATTTTATCAAACGCTGCAGAAAACGACCGAGTATAGTTTGGACGTTTGTGTTCAAATAGCTGCCGTCGGATGTAAATAAATCTCCTTAGCTTTGTGGCTGCAAGTAGTGTAGCATCACGTAGCGCCTCAGCTGTTTACACCACTTTCCTACAGTAGCAGTTATTTACTTTAAAAAAAAAAAAAAACCAGCCAAATTGTTGCGTCTGTGTCTCTAAAGCCAAGAAATATCTTATGCTGAACTTGTATGTTTTGTGTATTCACCTGTGTAACGTCTGTTTTTGCTTATTTACCGTGGTCTACCTTTGTGCCATTTATGCGTTACTTTCCACGTGAGTTTTATCTTTAACATAATGCATTATGGGTAAGTTTCCTGGACAAGGACTAAATGTGTTTTTCCTAAATGACAGGCATTAAATTGATTTTGTTGTTGAACTTGTCAGTATTAAACATGTTATACAGACTATATACAGTACTGTTTTAGTGTCATCTGTACTTGTGTCTGTTTTATGGTTTTTATATGATTATATTCTGTAACGTTCGATGCATCTCATTGCGTATTAACCGCTTCCTCCTGTTGCACAAATGGGTATCGTGCCTCAGTTTTGTGTAGCGCTGTGCCTTAATGAGCAAATGTATTTAAAGCATGTAGTCGTTAATCGAATAAAAGCAGTTCTATGCATTTCCTCAACTGTGTTACTGGGATTTTTATCTTATTAAAATCTGGGTTTTGTTAAATTGCATTTATTTTCAAAAACAAATTTCAGATTGCTCATGTTATTCACTTTTTTTTTTTAAAGGATATTTTATAAACGTGAACATTTCCCTTAATGTGATTTTACTTTTTTCACTCTATAACACTGAGAAAAGTTTGGAGTTGACCTTTATTATCAGTTATAATGTTACTATTGTACCGGTCCGGCTCGTTGGAGATCATATTGGGCTGCATGTGGACCCTGAACTAAAATAAGATGAGCACCCATAATATAGAGAATTGGAAATAATTATTAGAATCACTGAAAAGTCAAAAAACGGCAAATGTGAAGTAGAAATTTAGTAAAAGCAGTGAAATTTGCAACAAAAACCTGCGTAACATACGCTGCTGTTGCTAGAAATTGTTTCTTTGCATGAATGTGATTTATTTCCAAAGAAAAACCTTTGAAATTTGTATAATTTTTCTTCATTGTACCTCAGATACGATGGGGAAAAAATCTGAAAAAAGGGCCAAATAGTTGCGAAAACAAATGTTACTGTCAAAACCTTTAAAGATTTTTTTAGCCATGACTCTAGACTAACATCTTTTTTTTTTTAAAGAGCTGTTCTGTGGAATTTCTGTAAAACATGCTTTAATAATCTGTTGCTTTATCTCCTCTGTACAGACACATCTGCGCTCAAACTCAGGCATCTGCTGCCACCTAGTGGACATATTACTGAACTGAATCTAATTCATGTTAGTGGAATAACAGTGAAATACAGGTCTATAATCCCCCCAAAATAAAAGAAACGAAACTTTACCAAGTGTGAGTCTCTAATAAAGACAAATTAAATCAAAAATACTGGTTGGATGGAGTTACAAAGATACAGTCTTGGGTTAAAATTAATGAGAATGTTTGTCTCAGCTCTACTACAAAACACTGTAGAACACATTCACTTTACAGATTCTTTGTACTGGAACATTTGCAAATCTATTGTATAAATGCACATAAACTAATATATATACATATATATATATATATGTGTGTGTGTGTCTAATAACACATTATCATATATATTGAAAACATCTACAAACCAGCACTTCAGTCATGTATTTTCTAATTCATCGTATTAAAGTATGGCAGATAATTTCTAAAAAAAAAACTGTAGACCAGCGAAAGTGAAAAAAAATGTTTATACTTAACTAAATACAAAAACTTGATTAAAACCTGCAATGAACAATAAAAAAAACCCCACACGTTAAAAATCAACTCAGTTGTTCTAACACATGCATAATATGTCACCTTTAACCTTTGATAAGTGACTGGTTGTTTGTTTTTATATGCACTTTGATATATTTTGCCAAAAATGTCGTTTTTTCCTCCCGTTTTCTCTGTTCTGATATAATAACCTTTGAAATTAATTTACATGATTGGTATCGGAAAACCTTTAATAAAGATGTAAAACATAAAACGAAAATGATTTAGAAGACGCGACAAGACGTCATGATGATGATGATGGAAAAAAAAAAAAAGATGGGAAAAAAAGACTCAATGATCCAACCAGACAAAATTTTTGCCGAAAAATACAGAGGGTAATATCATAAATAGTGGAAAAATCCCTTAGTAAAGGTTAAATGTAGAGAAAAATTCACTTGGAATTCGCCACAAAAATCGTTCTAGGTCTTTAAGGGTTAATATGTGACGGATTCTTAAGTTTCACCTGCTATAACTCAACACTTTCCTCATCTTACCTGAAAAACGAATAAAACGTACAATAAAAATGAAAACCGTCTGCGCTAATATCAAATGACCACACACAGAGCTGTACTTTCCAAACTGACTTTATTGAGTAATGTGAAAAGTTCTCCTACATTTCAAAATAAAACCACAAACTATCCATCGTGTAAAAGCTTACAAACGTATCCCCCCCCCCCCGACGTCGCTGATACAGATCTGGACACACTACTCACCTCAGCCTGCTCACCTGGGCTCAGGCACTTCACAGTTTATGCAAAAATAAGTTCTTTTCCTCAGTGAGTTTCCTGTATTTACAGATTTCAGCCGAATACTCGCGCTGGTGGATGTATCTGCTGTTCAGATGTGGCTCCGACATCACTACTTGATCTGATTTTTAACACGTTTCCTGCTTTCTAGTGCAGGATCAGAGTCTAGTCCTGGGTTTCCACGGCCCACTATCAGGTCTGAAACGAACCGGGCTGGAGCCGGATCCCGTGGCCGTTACATGCGGTGGATGTGGTTGTGATCCATGAACTGCTTCAGGTTGTGCAGGTTGTCCCACCACTTGAACAGGAAGGTGTCTGCGATGAGGCTGAACCAGGGCGTGATCTGCAGCTCCTGACGCTTCGCCTTCTCCAACATCTCCTTCAGCTCCTCTTTGCTCACGTAGCAGTGGCTTTGGATCTCGTTCGGGTCTGGATGTAGTTCCACGTCCTGCAATCGAACACAGAAAAGGTTAGATTTTTTTTTTTTAAACTTAATTTTTTATTTTCTTTTGCTGCTGTTTTTTTTCATTTCCCCTTGCGTGCCTACTTTTTTGGTTGAGAAAAATATGTGTTCCAGTTATATTTCTTCTTTTTTTTTTTTAACATTGTGCTCGATTATAAAACAAAGACAACAATGATAATGTAGAGGACACAATTTTCGCAGCTCCTGGCCCTGATGTACAGATGCACGAACTATTAAAATATGACGTTTACGGAAATAAAATAAAGAATGAAATAGTGGAGGGTGAACAGAAGCGAGCGTAGTCCACCAATCAGCGTTCTCCGGCACAAAGCCCCGCCCCTAAAAATCCTGGCTAATCTGAAAAGTCCTACCTCCCTACCAGGAAGTTCTTCTGGGAAAGTTTGGGGGCGGAGAGAGAGGTTTGTGTGTGTTACTATTTGTATTGCTTTGTGTGTTTGTTAATCAGTAAAGATGTGTTGTCGCCTTGGTAACAGACATTATGTCAATTTGTGACCGACTCTGTACATGCAGGCGCTGAGGGGAGTCTGTGAGAGAGCGTTACCTTCTGCATGAACAGGATGTAGTCGATTTCGTGCTCCCCCCACACGCCGTCGGACTGGGCCTTGTAGTGGATTCTGGTCAGGTACGTCATTTCATCTGGCGTCACCTGTGGGAAAAAAAAAAAACTGAGAAAAGATCCTGACTCGAGCCCATTTCCTTCCATCAGATGTAGAAGACGTGGCTTTAACCCTCGCCGCGTCACGTACCTGGTCCATGGGGATCCCCAGTTCGGCCAGGAGCCTCCTCTGAGCCGCCCTCCTCACCCCGATGGCGTCCGCCTCCTCCAGCTCGCTGTCGGTGTGCAGAGGATGACTGCAGCACGTGTTGGTGAAGCAGCCTGATGTGCATCGATAAAGGAAACGCTCAGACTCGTCACTGATCAGCATCCGACCCACAGCTTTAACCCTTCGACGGTACTTTCAGATTTTTGTCACACTTTCTTAAATTCACCTTTTTATCCTCCTGAGACCCAGGAAAGTAAACGTTTTGGCTTTTTTTTTTTTTTTTTTTTTTTTTTTAAATAAATTGTTGGATAATTCAAAAGTTTTTACA
>JAPTYQ010000014.1:2752638-2766584 GCA_029814465.1 Ostorhinchus cyanosoma
TAAGACATGTAGTGTATGCTGATATTAGTTCAGGCTTCTGTGGATATGTATGGAATGCACTGCAAAAATCTAAATCTCATCAAGTGTATTTTTCTTATTTCTAGTCAAAATATCTCATCACACTTAAAATAAGACATAATCACCTAAAGAGGAACTTTTCAGTGAGATATAATAACTTATTTTTAGACAATAGAGCTGGAAAATCTTATTTCAAGAAATCTTACCAAGATAATTTTACACTGGTTCCACTGGCAGATTTTTTTTTTTGCTTAATTTAAGCAAAAAAAAAAAATGGTAAGATTTCTTTTGCTAAGTAAAAAAAAATCCCCTGCCTTAGTCCATCATCTATCTTTATCTTGTCTAAGTAATAGTTTAAGATAATTATTCCTTGCTGACAGTAAGCAGTATGTGGCTACAGTCAACACATTTTTCATTACTATCTCAAGTGATTTCATTTCATTCTAAGCAGTTGTCTTTTTATTCTAATATTACACTTTAGATTATTTCACACTGAGACCATAATACTGTATATTGTTCACGTGTTCTGACATGAAGGATGAATAAATAAAAAACATCCTTCAAAAAACTATCAAACTTCCTTCCTTGCAAGTGCATTCGACACAAGCAACCTCCTGTTGTGTGCGACCTGTGTGAAAAGGCCACTCCAGGACAACGTCTGGTCTCGATTCTGCAGGCATATTTTCCAGAGTTCGTACAAGAACAGGGGTTTAAACGAGCTGCCCCGTGGCCGGCATTAGAGGCCGATCTTCCACGAACATCCCTCTGGCACAAATCAGAATTAAGTCAATGTAAGGCGAGCTATCTCTGCAGAATACATTCTCATTTGATTTCCCTCGATAAGTAAAGGTTAAATGAAGAATTAGAAAATTAAAGTCCTCGCTCGACGATGAATAGCACTTTAATTTTGAGCAGATTGTAGAACAATACCTCATTTCGCGGCAGTTCTCACAGACATGAGCATAGCAGCACAAGTGTAGGCTCTATTACTGTGAGTGAGAGTCTAATAGCTGTGTGAGTGTGCACTAGTATGCCCGTCCAGACAATCTCGCTGTAATATTCCTTAGTATGTATGCGGGGTTATAAGGGCCTGACAAGAATACAGCTCCACGCAGTTCCAGTTAGTTTCAATTTTTCATTAGGAGGGCTGGATTGTGGAGCTACAAGTCTTCTAGTTCAGCTCAGCCCGAGTATGAAGGACTAATGCAGCTCCTCATCCTTATGTTCCACTCTGCTGAGTTAATGCTACACTCTAAAAAGGTGACTCTTACTTTTATTGTACTTCACATTCAAGTGCAGAATCTGTGTCATCCTCTGTGCAGTCTGCAAGTGTATATATCATCATTAGATGGTGCTTTATCTAGTGGGTTTCCTGGTACAATCACTATATAATCGTCTAATCTTGACTATTTCAGCTGACCGCGATAATTCCGCCCAATCATCATAATAATTTCTATTCATATACCCTTGCGTCGAAAGTTCTACATCATGATACTGCCTGCTTTTGAAAGAAAACAAGTGCTGTAAAAGTAAAGTGGTATCATGCTTAAGGGCTGCTGTGTTGCACTTTGCACAACAATCAATACAAGAAAAACCTAGTTTAAGGTTTTCTTTAGCTCTCGAAAAAAGGGTGAAGGACGGTAAAAGAAGAGGTCTGCGGCTTCAAGCTGAACGCAAACAGGATAAAAATGGTCAAGCGTGTGCCTCAGTCAGTCAATATGTGCATGTCTGTGGCCAACACTAGCTGATGTTCTTAACATCAGGAGCGAGGAGGCTTTTTTTTTTTTTTGTGGTTTTGTTGACAGTAAGGTGGGGTAATCTCATGATCTTACCCGAAAACTCAAAGACCAAAAGCATCAACTGATCTAAAATGTATAATATTTTCTTAAAGTCCTAAAACAAGTGGTTATAGGCACAATAAGCCCCGCCCCTCGCACGTATTGAAGCTTATTTTGGCATCAATCCAGCTCATGTCATCATGTCTATGTGTGTGCTGATGTCAGCATATCGATTGCCTCTATATAAGTTAGTTTGAAATAAATGGAAACAAAATTTTTATAGACACTGGGAATTTTGCCCATTATACATAAATAATAATAATAAAAAAAAAAGACTTTCAAAATTCTTAGAAAATTTAAAATTTAACCTACTTTTCCCAAAATATAATGACATCTATTCTGGGAAACTGGTAATCTATAAACCATATTTGGTAAGAATAAAACCAACAGTTTTGCTGCTACAAACATTTGAAATTTCACCCATTATAGGTTAATGGGAAAAAAAGAAAGATTTTATAAATTCATAAAAAATTTGAACTTTGACCTACTTTTCCTTAAACATAATCAGATCTATTCTAGGTCACTGGCAATCTATAAACCTAATTTGGTATGAATTCAACCAATAGTTTTGCTACTAGAGTGTTAAAGAAACAAACAAATCAAACTAAAAATAATACACCTTGGTTCCCCTTTGGAGGGCAGAGTAATAATACACAAATAATCCCTAATATATATATATGAAGAACTAATTCATGGTTATCAGATATGACTCATTTGGACGTTCAGAGGCTCCATAGTGAACGTAGAAACACCATCATCTGCTGCAGCATTGATTCACCAATAAAACCCATTTAATTTGACAAATGACAGGTTGTTGATGCTTGTTTTTATGTTCAATCAATGACATATGCTGCTGAAAAAAGCTGCCTTTGCTTCAGCTTTCTGTGTTTTGACGAAATAACCTTTGAATTTGCGCAGAGCTTTTATGAACATGAACTCTAGAACACACTCTGTTGAATAACATGAAAGAAAAAAAAAAAAACTGATATTAAATGAATGTAATGATGGTGATGATGACTAGTAGGTAAATGTCAAGCCATCCCGAGGGGAAGTTGAAGAAACCAGATCATTATTAATGGGTTTAAGCTCTTGTTAAGGATCAGAATATGACAACAAATACTTGAGAAATTTCAGAAATGTAGAGGTAGAACATTCAGGAGGATTAGAATAATAGACTGTTTAATAAAAAGGGGTAAAATCAACTAAATTCACAACAAAAGGAAGTGTTTTTGAGTCGACGATATGCATAAAATACACTGAAAACACAAAAGAAACATGTATACGTGACAAATATAATCACTATGACAAGTTGCTCTACCGAGTTATTAAGTTTAGATGCAAAAACACTCTTTTGACAACCCACAGTGTTGAACAGTGACAGCCACGCTTTTTACTTAAGAGAAATCAGACAAGATGGAAATTTCCCATTGCCCTGACTCTTTTTTTTTTTTTTTTTTTTTTCCTTGTGTTCTTTTCTCAACACTAGATTGCCGTTTCTCCTCAGCTCCCCACAGTCTTTCAAATAAAACACTCCGGGAAGTTTAAAAGGGAGAATTATTCACAAGTTTAAGACATATGCAACAAGTAATTAGAGGTGACAAATAGACGCGGCTTCATTTTAAGCAATTTGTTTAGTTTATAACAGCTTGGTTCTTATTTTCATAGACCGCAGCAATCATTCCTGCTGACAACAATGAACTCTGTCAGACAGGAGAGGAATCGCACGGAATCGGATGACTATGTATAAAGAGGCTTTACGGGAAAAGCGTTAGGTGGAGGTGGGAGGGTTTCTACTAGCATAAGCAGCACCAATGGCGTATAATTGTCTCTGAATTTCAGGTATAAATCAGCACCCATAACGACGCGTCTTCTCTATAAATCTTTATCCTGCAACAGGTAGCCAGAGGGAAGTCTGGGGGAAAGAAAAAAAAAAGCTAACTTGGCGTACCACCATTAACGTTTGCATTTCCCCCAGGCTACAGCTGGCAACCACCCCCACATCGCTCGCCACATCTGCTGTGTAGTCAACCACTGCCCATGCAATCAGTACTTGGCATGAAGACTCGCTCACATGTGAAGACAGAGTGGGTGTATGAGCTGGAGGGCTTCGCAATGACATTATGCAACAGTGCCGACATGTAACACAACATACCCACAAACAAACACCTGGTCACATGTTTGTTTGCGGATGCGTGGCTTCACATTGTACGTGCGCTTTTGTCCTTTACCTCTGAAAATAAAATGCCTCTTGAGTCTGGCAGACGGCACGGCTGACTTTCAAGAAATTCCACAAGCGAGTGCTTTCTGGAACTAAACGGGTGCAGCAAATCCTCTTAAAATCCTTTTAGACACCGTGGCAACAGGGAGAAAGAGAAAAAGTTTCTCCCAGGCAAACATGTGCAGGTTTGTTGGGTTGATGTCGTGCTCTGGGGAAGGACACTCTCGCCAGTTTATTTCTACAAGCCTGAGACGGAATGTTAATACGACTTGTACCCCGCAGATCGAGCAGAAGCACAATATGTCGACGGAAGCTTCAAGGGAAGACTTCAGGGAGAGGATGCTTTGGATGTGTACGGATTAATTTTTGATTCATACTTCAGGAGCGTAATGCTTTTAACATTCTTTTGTGCTGCATTAAGACAGTACAGACAGAAGTTAAACCCAAAATGTCTATGCCTTTGACCTGGATGCCTTGGATTTATGATTTCTGCACTGTGTGAGAGGTTTAAATAGTAAACAACTAAATAAATCAGTGTGACTATCAACTCAGGGCAGTCTCACGTTAGATGAAATTCTGCAGCTGAAATGAAGTTTTAAATGGCTGTCAACAAGTGCCAGCCAATCCAGCCACTGCTGTGTCTTAAGGCTCTCCAATTTCCTCCAGTTTCTCCAAAACTAGTTTCCTCGCTCTGATTGCTATTTACATATTTGGGTAAATGAGCATGGGATTGGGCTCAGTGATTTGTTTGTCGATTTGCTCCTTGCTTTTCTATCTCCTTTGGGCAACAGATTAAATTAATGTTTGTAGACACTGTGATGCCACACATGAGGAAACAAGATATTTTGCAAAATTACAAAACTCTCCCAATTACATCTCTACAAACACATAAGACCCTAAAAAAACTCATTTAGGGTGTGATACAGATTTCTCTTGTGTCACAGGCAGAAGGACAATAATTAGCTTCATTTACATGCTTTTCTATTTAAATAGACCTGCAACCTGATAATGCTTACCCAAAGCAGAGGCTCTGCAACAAACACTCAAAGCCACGGACACCAGTTTGTGATATTTTTAGTCTAAACCCAGTTTTTGGGCTCAGCTTTTGCACACGTCTCTATCAGTTTTTCCGTTTTTTTTCTCCTAGCATCCCTTCTCTCCTTAGCCCCTATCTCTTCCCCCTTTTAATTACTTGTTGGAAAGTGTCTGGCTTTTCCCTGCACGCCTACTGTTTTGGTCATTACAGGCCTCTGTAGGAAGTGGAGTGGTTGCCAAAGAAGCTTAGCTAAAGACAGACGCTGAGGATGTGTCTGTACTCACCTGGGGTAAATGAGGACAACTCTTCCTGCTGGCTTTGAGGCTTGTCCTCCCCTCGGGGGCTGTCCTGATGTTGAAGAGGGCCTGAAGAGCACACTGAGCAGCCTGGGTCTTGGCCAGCTTCTTGCTGCGACCACAGCCCTCAAATATCCGTCCGTCAACACGCACCGCCATCACAAAGCCACGCAGCCGTCGGCCTTCGGCTCGCTCTGAAAGACACGCGTAACGTAGGCCCGGTCGGAGCTCATTCAGCAACGCAACGGGGCTTTTAGGAACCTCGGGCTCTGGAACAATCCCGCCCAACCTCTGCTGAGCCTGTACCATCAAGTCCAAAGTATGGCGGAGTAACCGTCCATGTCTCAGGAGCTCGCTCGATAGTAGCTCACTCTCAGCTGCCGAGTTGCAGAAAGAGAGTCCATCAGAGCAAGGTGAAGACTCGAATTCCTTAAAGAGTGTGTCTGGGAAGTCCGCCTGGTCTGAGGTGAAATCCGCCGAAGGGTTGGAAATGTTGCCCATGGCCAAGTGGGCCTGAGGTGCATTTGGAAACTGAATGAAGGACTTGAGGGCGAGCTCTGCAGCCCTCATCTTAGCTTTCTTCTTTGTAGGACCTGTGCCCTCAAAGGTCAATCCATTAACCTCCACAGCTATAGAGAAAACAGGAGCGTGGACCGGGCCAGTTTGAGACACCATACGGTACTGGAGGCCCGGTCGAAGCTCATTGAGCTGCACTAAAGCGTTCTTCGGTGCCTCAGACCAAGACAGTTTCTTGTAGATGAAACGGAGCTGACACATGTGGCCGTTGTTGTCTTCCTCCAGCGGTCGTTTCCTCTTCAGTCCAGAGCTCCCGCTTCTCGCAGAGTCGGAGCAGAAAAGCGACTGGCACTCGGCAGATCCGATAGAGTGATCCTCTAAGTTGCCGATGTTACGGTTTTCCTTTACCTCGGCGCTGCTGGTACCTGCAATGAAAGCAGCAAAAACAATGTAATTTAAAGTTCTAAAAAAAAAAAAAAAAAAGACTCATGAGCACAAAGAGCAAAAGCAGGCATTATTGTGTGACACTCACATTTATCATGGCTGAACAAAATGAATCAAGGAAAATCTCTCAAGGCAGATTGAACCACTTGATACACAATGAAACGGTAATGAACAAATCTACAATCATCTCCCTGAGCTGAGCCCACTTCATACCACAGGGCTGTATCATATTTAAGTGTTTTAAAATCCAAATCCAAATCCCCCCTCCCCCAAAAAATGGGGACGTTATCTGGCAAGTCATCCTGTAATCTGCCTCCAAATTGGTTCTGAATCTGAGTCGTAAGTGGGAAACATCGGTCCCCGTGGCCAATGCAAAGCACCAATCCTATTTGTAATGGGGGTGGGGATTGCATGGAGTGGCAGACATTGTGAGAATGGATGTGAGAAATGTCTGTGGCCCGCTTTATTTCACACTTCGATCCTCCGTGAGAGTAAAGTCTGAACAGCTGTGATACGCTCTTCAAACCTAGTTACGGAGAAGTGGCGGCGTATTGCATTTCTGATGGGAAATGAACAAAAAATAGGGTGCTCAGATTTTACCACAAGAATGTTAATAGTGGAATGGGAGAATGGGAGAGCATGCACCTATTTAATGACTTCTTTATCTTGAACATTTAGATTTAATTTTGCTCACTTTCATAAGATAATACAGATTTTAAAGATTATCACGCAAGCTGACATCCGTGCGTAATCAAATAGCCCATTTCCCAAATAATTAATTATCAGGCTGACAGAGAGATCATTTCCATATTAAGCCTGCCACAGAGGGAGTTAGTGCAACATGCTGACGGGGAGAGAAAAAAAAACATGTAAAAAAGAAGCAGCAGCTTACTTAAACTGTCCTCGTCCTCTGTGCTGCTGGTCCCAGGGCTTATGTACTTGAAGGGAGCGATCAATGCTGACAGCATACTGACTTTCTCTGGAGAAGAGACAAGAGACACGCAGAGTCAACAAGGGGGCAGCGGTTGAGATGTTTTGATAGTTTTATCGATTAAAGCCCCGGCTCAGTGTCGACCCAACATGAGGGCGGAGACGTAGCATAAGTATGAAGGGGTATGCACACAAGCCCGGCCTCGCGGATTCCTTTGCCACTCAAACTTTGACGACAGAAACACACACTCAACATGTTCCGTGATGAAGTTTGTAGGTTTATCGGCGCTAACTTGTAGACGGCGCCGTCTCCCTGGGGCTTCCTGCTGTCCAGGTGTGCGTGTTGTTTACAGTATGAAGCCCTATTAGCGCCATCGCTTGGTCTGGTGCTCTCCATGCGGCGCTGAACAGAATTGACAGACCAGTCTGGCTCCTTAATTACAGCCGTTCTCTCTTCACAACATCAGCTAATGATCAATAAAACAGAAAGGTAAGGGAGAGGAAACAACAGAAGTGGGGGTGGATGAAGAGGGAGGGGAAAAGGGGAGGAAGTGGAAATTGAGTCAAAGTGTTGGTGGGTGTGTTTGGAAGGTTAGGGGGTGAGCCTGAGGTCAAGCTCTACCGTCTACATTCCGGTCCTGCAGCGGTAGAAGCACGGAGTTAAACGCTGCATAAACGGAGCACCGCATTACGGCGCAATAAACATGTTTTGATAAGAGCGCAAGGTTGTGAATGAGCTCGGCCCCGAGCGCTCTCTCCCTCCTCAAAGCTCAACAGCACTAGAGGGGCTCAATGAGTCACTGTGACACACATGGATACACTCTAAACAGTGAGACTGGAGCTGTGCAAGTCCTTGTGGGACAACATTACAATACCAGCATTTGCATTCTGACCTAATTACGAACTAAAGCTCGACACAAGCAGTAATTTGGCCCTCGATGACTCCCCCGGCCAATAGGGTCATTATCCAAAGCATTTCCAAATCAGTCTATATTGTTTTGTAAGACCCCTAAAGCTATTATACAGCGAAAACATGGTTGTCTGGTGTGTTTACAGAAGTGGCAAAATTAACGGCTTTATCAGCTGGTACAACATATCTTAGCTCATTCTTGCATTTGTACACAGTATCCAGTTCCTTTGTAGCGTGAAAGACAAATGCTCACATCAAGCATGAAATTACATAGCACAGTGAGGCCGGCAATTAGCACACAGGAGCCTAAGCTTCCACACTGGGGCCCTGAAATGCCTGTAATGTATATTTGATAATCCTGTTTTTGCAGAGGGTCCAAACCACCCACTCCTCAGCTTCTGCCAAGTTAAAGGGCCCACTGGGCAACGAGATACCGACACTGGAGTAAACAGATGCACATAGTGTGTACGACGTGTCATAGGAACATAAGAAAATGTACTCTCCCTCAAGGATACGCTCCGATCTACAGGTTTAAGACATAAAGAGCAGGAGAGCTGCTTGATATTATATTGATCTCCTTCGTCTCTGTCTTATGTGAATATAGATCGATGTAAACCTCCATCTATGCAAGAGCTAGAAAAGCCATTTATCCGTCCCCCTTGCAACACATCAGGGAATAGACAACACTCACATCTGGATGATTTATCATTTTTTACCGTTCCAAATGACCCTGGAGTGTTTTGGTAATTAGTTATAAGAATGTTTTGTTGACTATTATGTTACCAGTTTCCTTCTTTTTTTTTTTGCTGAAAGCTACTTTCTGCTTCTGTAGCTCTTGTTGTAACCGTGTGCTGATGTGCACAAAATGCAACCAGAAGGTGAAAAAAAGGTAAAGTTTTCAAAGAATACTCAAGTTCTATGCAATATCTGCAAAGCTTTCTGGGAAGCACTCATCACAAAAGATCCAATAACCCTTTTATTCAAATTTATGATGACTAAGTTGAGTGATTTTTTTCTTTCTTCCATAGCTCTTTAGGACTACTTAATTTCAAGTCTATACCCAAAATAACACCTCTCCACGCTTTCAACCCGGCACTGTTCATTTCAGGCGTCTCAGGAAGTAGCTGTTGAGCAAAAAAAAAAAAAAAAAAAAAAAAATATCATCATGTTTTCAATAACTCCGTTGCTGAATCAACTGCGCAGAGGCAAGCAGTGCAGTGTAGAGGTCATCCTCCAAATGCCACCTCTGATCGTTTTTTGATAGGTTTATGAATCACCGACACAAGCACACTTTGGTTTGATTTATGACTGAGCTGCGCGTAACATCAGAGGCAGCGTATGTTACTGCTCTACACTGTGTTTTGTGATTGATTTTTAAGGAAATACAGCATATTTTCAGCCCTTTTAAATGAAACTAAAGTAGACTGTAATGAGAAAATATTAAGTGAACACATTTGAAGAACTGCGCTTAAAGGTCCTAAACATGGAAATATGATGGGTTTCAAAGAGACAACGGGGAAGTGACGAGAAGATTTACACACAAAAAGATGCTGAGGATATAAACGTATGATCTGGTTCTGATGATGATGATGATGATGATGAATGAAAACACAGAGCAGTGACTGAGACTGACTTGCTATAAAAAATAGACAGTTTAGCCTTTTTTTTGGAACAGTTTTCCATGTGTTTTGCTGTTTGCAGTGTTGTGGTGCTTCTCCTTCATTTAATTATCTACTTTTTTATGGTGTTTTCACTGAGTTTTAACCATATAACTGCTTTTTGGTGTTCAACCAGGTGTCTGATTTAAAATAAAAAAAACAGAAAACACTGGGCCAAAATTCAAATCCTTGTTGAAGTTCAGTGTCTTCCAGTTCACGGTTCATGTTCAACATCATCATTTAGTAAAAACTCCTCAAACTTCAGTTCTTCGCTTTGTCTTTTTTTGTTATTCACTCTAGTTTTTGACCCTAAAACCAACAGGAGAATAAAACCCCTGAAAAAAAAAGCAGCTTTCGTGACACTACGTTTCCATGCACTTCGACTTATTACCTCAGTCCGGCTAATATCGAAGTTTTAAAAACCACATATACACCTTAGTCGGACTGTAATCGAACCGAACTGGAGTTTTTGTAATCGGACTATTTGTGCCTGATAACGTGGTTCTAAGTCGAGCTTTTCCAGCAACAACACAATAGCAGAAGAAGAAGACGAGGAACAACGAAGAAGACACGGCGAAGAGTGGCCGATGTGTGCACTTGTGTTGTTGTCCTCCTTCTACGTTTGCTTCAAATCTGCCGCATTTGTTAACTAAGAATACTAACGCGAAAGGACGTACAGCGCCACCTTGTGTCTCGGAGTCGAACGTACCTCACTCTGTAATTCGATTTTCTTGCCGCGCACGTGCACTCGGATTTCTCTGAAACTCCAGTTAAATCCTTAGCTCGGTTATTTCCAGTAGCTCGGCTTCGATGTGCGTGTAAACGTTCTGACCGAAACAGACGACGATTCAAAGCAGAATTAATGTCTGAGGGTAAAAAGGGTTAAAAACTGAGCAGCTACACAGTGCATCAGTCAGTTAAAGAACTGAAAGATATGTCTAATTAATTAATTAATCATCCAACAGAAGAATCTAAACTATTTGCTTGGTTAAATACAAGTTGTAACTTTTGTTTTTTTTGTTTTTTGCGCACCTCTAGTTGCAAGTTGTGTCAAAAAGGTCAAACTAAAATTGCGGTCAGCTTTGTTTTTCCAAAGATGCTGAAGGTGACAGAAGCCGTTTCCTGTAAGTGACCTCACATGACATCAAACTTTCATTTAAAGAGAGAAAAAAAAAAAAAAAAAAAAAGAAGAAGAAGCTAAAGTGAATATGAGGCAGTCCGCTTTGTTGAAAAAGTCCTGCCTAATACATCAAAAGTCGTCCCATTTTCCAGGCCTGAGGTGGACATTGTTACCTCACATGCCCTTCACGGTATCTGTCATCCATCCCTTCTCATTCACCGCTGAGCTGAATGAATGAGACAATGCATGCCAATAGTTTCAGCTCACTACGTCCATCCCCCACTGCACCATCACACGGCGAGAGAGGAGGCGACGCTCATTTGTTTCCAGCTCACAAAGGCAGAGGAGAGCCAGGTTAGATAGGGAGAGCCTTGGCAGATGGCCATATACTCCTGATAGTGACAACACCGCTGATGGTGTCCATTCACAATGAGCCGCAGAAGAGGCTCTCTCTCCTTGCACTTCCTGTATCAGTTCTGAGGAGAGGGTAATGAGCCCAATCAGATTTCCCCATGGCTCAGCATAACGAATGGGTCAGATGAGCGACAGGAGACACTATTGAAACAGGCGCTGGGGGAAATCATTGAGTCGCTCTCTCTTTTTCTCTCCGTCTTCCTGTGAGCCGCTGATTGAAAGCCACTGAGCCACTAAATGAGAGGCAGCATCTCTCCACAGCATTTAGAACCTGATTTCTGTCACTTCTTCTGATCTGTCAGCACTTAGTTTTGTCTCCAGTCTTTCCCACTTTTTCATTATATACTACATCGGCATTCACTGTTACTCAACGCAGACTCTTAACCCTTCAAAATAAAAGACTCAAACATAAGGCCCGTGGGGTGAATTTGGCCCGCTAAAAAAAAAAAACAGTCCAGTCTGGCCCCTGGGATGAATTTGTGAAACGTAAAAATTACAAAAAAGATATTAATCATTTTAGTTCAGGTTCCATAAACAGACTAGTGATCAGCTGATATGGATTCTTTTAGGAACGATATCGATTTTTTTTTTTTTTACGATACAGGCCACCGTTATTTCTAAACCGATACTGTTTTTTTTTCTTTGTCAAAGGATAACTAGAGCGATCAAATGATTAAAATGTGTAATCAGATTAATCACAGGGTTCCTAAGGATTAATTTTGATTAATCCCAATTAAATACCATTCCTTTTTAATCTAAAAAAAAATCTAATTAAAAAAAATGATTCTGCATTTTTTACCCCCATGTGAATATTGATCATATACATCAGAATATTGTTAAAATTACACTTCTCTTATGACTTTTTAAGGTTGTTCATATTTGTTTAGGCTATTCGTGTTTTTGTGTGAAATGATAGTTTGTTTTAGTGTAAATGCAGGAAAATTACATGAGAATATTTACATTTACAAAGGAAAAAACATGTGTACGGTTATGATTTTGGTTTGAATCTCAACTAAAATGATTGTTAATATCTGAATGAACATTTTTGAATTTCACAAATTCATCCCAAGAGTCAGATTGGATCCTTTGGAGGGCAGCATTTAGTCCCCGGTCCGCATGTTTGACACCCCTGCTTTAAACCTTAAACCCTAAAATACTCCGCCTGGACTTTTTATTTTCTTATTTTGACTTACTAAAGGTTTATGGATTTAGTTTGAGACATGTTATTTGACTTTAATTTGAAGTTTCAATATTTCCTACGTGTCATAAATTTGGGAGGATTTCTCCAGAGTTTCTCCAGTTTTAATCAGATTCCGATTGCAACTTCATGCTGTAATCATCCCTCCTGTTCCTGCTTGTTATTCAAACATCTCTACCGAAGCCTTTGCAATGTATTTAATGTGGCAAAATCCTAATTATCTAAAAGTTAACTCTAGGTAAGTGGATTTAGTCCCAAATTTGTTTGTGTGACTTTACTTCCATTGAAGCTTAACAGGAAAGCACATGAAAAGACTGAATGTGGTGCCATATTTACTAAAGAGGGAAGTTATTGAGGTCAGAAAAGTGGAGATAAAGTGTCCAGTTCTGTGGGTATTACACTAATATACTGATGACCAGCATAACAGCCACTTTTTCATTGGATATATGCGCAAAATTTTACTGATATTTACAAAATGTCGAGAAAAAAAAAAAAACAGAAGTGCGTAATGTCTGTTTTTTTTATTAAATCCCAAATTATCATTCTCTTTTCTTCACATACAACAGGAAAAAACAAGAATTATGTGCACAGCCTTAAAAGACACACAAAATGAACTACTGTAAATGTATTGTAAAGGTTAAAGTCACTATTTAGTGTGACCTCTGACCCCCATGACAAGAAGCAGCACAAACAATTAGAAACACCTGACACGTGTTGAATGAAACCTGGTATAAAACATCAAAAATGAATGCAACAAATGTCATATTGTCTGAACAAAAAGGTTAAAGACATGTTCAGTGTAAAGGGAGGTCACATTAAACGGGGTCATATTTTGCTTTTTCAAATGGAATTATGCTTTTTAAACATTTCCCTGTGGTCTACATGAACTGTAAATGCTCTGTTTGGATCTGAATTCTATTTAATTCAACTCCACAGGTCCATCTTCAACTTAATTTCTAAGTAATGACACCAGAAAGGTAGTTTGGAGCGCTGGCCCTTTATATGCAAATGAGCCACTTCAAACCACACCCCCTCCAGGTTGTTGACTGGTCTGCTTCTCCGTACTCTGAGAAATGTTGGTCGGAAATCTGGACCTTAAATGTGCAAATGTGATGATGAAACTAGTTATAAAACGTAACAAATTAAGAAGGAATTCAAACAGGTTGTAGAAATCCACTCAATTTTTTTGCCAAAATTAATATAAATATAGCTTTGCAGCACCTGGAGGGTTCAAATTCAGACTTTCAAATACACAAATAAATGAACCAAAGACGAATAAAAGTGAGTTTAACGAAATATGACCCCTTTAAATATGACCATTTTCGTTTATAGACGCTGTTTTTAACCTTA
>JAPTYQ010000014.1:2786263-2796351 GCA_029814465.1 Ostorhinchus cyanosoma
GATATGTACAGTATATGGACAAAATAATGATAAATATTGATGCTTATAATGGATAAAAATATTGGAACACATCATGGTTACAGTTCATAATGTATCCTGTTCAAGCTGATTTAAGATAAAAACATCGATATTTCAATTTAAATATACACACAACGCATATTTTTTTAGCTGTTAGCTTCGTCTCTAACTGAATATTACTTATTATGATGCCACCAAAAAAAAAAAAAGGATTCTTCCCTCACATTAGATGAATTCAAGCAGAAATGAAGAGAAGCACAACAGATATATTTAGTCCTCAAACGGTCACTGATTTCTGAGAGAAAGCGTCCTGAATAATGGAGTCGCAGAATGTGGGCACGCAAGACGCAGTAAAAGGTTTTCGCTGTATTTCTTTGATTCGGTGTCATTGCGATGAAGGTATATGCGTTACACTATGTCAGCGCGCCGTCGTAGCTTTAGCGCTTTCTGTCCTCACAGCTTCTTCACTATCGGCACTTTTTTGTTTTTTTCTCCTGCAGGAATCGTCCGGCATTGGTATTTAAATAATATCCTGAGCTGATGAAGGTCAGGGTGTCAGTTTAGTTAACGTTTACTCTGTCAACCTGGGAGATGACGATTAAATAGTAACCCTTTATCGGGAAAGTGACTATTTTTGGTAATTTGTGCATGCGTTACAAGTAGTGATCGACCGATATGGATTTTTTTGGGACCGATGCCATAGCCTTAGCTGATGACCGATACAGGCCACCGATATTTCTAAGCCGATACTTTTTTTTTTCTCTCTGTCAAATGATAACAAATGTCAGAAAATCTTCTTTTTTAAAAGTAAAAAGTTATTGAACTGAAAATAATATTAAACTACAGTGGGGAAAAAAAGGAGAAAGGTATTTCAGATAATAAAACAAAATAAAGTGTTCAGTTGCACTTAATTCTTCAAGTCAGTTCTTTCTAAAATAAAGGTGGAACAGGTAACAGTATCTCCAAGAACACGGCGGTGCCGTTAACTTTACCCGTCAGTAAATCATGGCAGGGAAAAAAAAAGAGCATATCGGCCAATGCAACAGGCTGATACCGATACTAGAAAAAAGAAAATGTAAATATCGGCCCGATATATCAGCCGACCAATATATCGGTCTATCATTAATTACAAGACAGTGACAGCAACAGTTAGAGTGAGGCAACAATCTCTCTTTGTGTGTGTAGGATTGAGCTCTGTTTAAAGTTAATCTATTACAATATGATGATGGTTTCTTGTTTCTCTTGCACAACAGGGTGAGATGAATAACAACAAAAGTTAAACAGAAAAAACATTGATATTAAGTTTGAATTTTGTAATCAGTGCAATTAATTCTGACTTTTTTTTTTTTTTTAAACTGTGATTAATTCCAGTAAATGGTCTTTGTTGGACCTCTGGCCCAGCCGCTACAAAAGCAATGAGAAGAGTTGAAAGTTCGACTCCATCAACTTCTTTGATTCTATAAAAACCTTATGAACCAGTATCACGCAGGGATGGAGTGGAGGGTAAACACACCCGAATTCAGCTGCATAAATAGAGCTTATCATCCTTTCAGGCTGGCATAAAGCATCAGGACTGAAACTCACAGATAGAGAAACTGGAATAAGCCGTCGACAGAAGAGGTTTTGGGCAGCAATCACAGCACATTTCAGCGAAAGATAAAAAACAGCTAATGAAGCCAAACATGACTTGAACGTCACACGGGAGTAGAAGTATCTTTTCTTCTGAGGGGGCATCATACGAGCCTTATCCACAGCTACTCTAAAATCGCTTTCATTCACGCAAGCCTCCCACCCCGCTATCACCTTCTGGAGCCGCCGATCCACCAGCGAACAGTTCTCTTCCCACCTCAGTCGCGCCTAAATGAATGATGAGTAATCGCGTAGGAGAGTGAGGTCATTATCGAGATGAGGAAGTTGAATTGGAACACCGGAGGCTTCATTTGTGCCGCATTCACCACTCCTTTTGACTTTGAAGTACGCGGCACACCTGACTCGAGGTGCTGTTTTGACTCATTTCCGCTTCGTCTTTTGGAAACCAAAAGCAGGCTGATCTGTTCTGAGGAGGGCCTCGACAATACTCCCTTAAATGCTCGATGGAAGTAAAGTGGGAAGCAGTGGGAAAAAGGTGGTACTTGAGTGTGTTGTTTGTGTAATTACTTGTGCAGAATTCCGTTTTGCAGGTGGAGGTTGGAGAAAGGTAGGCACTGTAGGTATGTTTTATAAGATATGATACATCGGATTTGAAGAAATTGGAAGGAAATTAAGTATTTTAACTCAGTTCTACTTACGTGGCAGTTTCCACATGAATTTTCCTCTTTATTGAACCTTTCTTAAGTCATTTACCACCACTTATTAAAACATTATCCTCTGTATTTTGTATTTTTTCAGTGTAAATCATGTATTTTCTTATATTTATTTGACTGATCATGCGGGTATTCATAAAAACTCTGATTAAAGTTGAAGGTTATTATATGAAAAACAGAGAAAACTCGAGAAAAACTGACTTTTTTTGGTATGTGAACATAATCCAATTGTATCCATCCACTGTCGTTGATCCAACTTCATGAGTTTTACTGGTGAATCGAACGTAAACTTTGGGTCAAAACCAGTATTTTTTGTCATTTACAGTATGTCTTCATTTCTAACTACTTCCAAGATATGGCTTTTTGAAATCTTGATATGAAAATTTTATATGTTTTTGAAGAAAAAACAAAAAAATAAAATAAAATAAACAATGTGAATGTTTCTAAATTTGCACTGAAATCATTCTTGTAACTAAATTATTTATTTAAATCCTATGAAAGTTGTTTTTCCTGCTGTATCCATGTCTCTGTTATTTTCTTGCTCAGTTTTTCCATCACATTGAGGATTTCACCTGGTTAAATAAAGCTTATATACTGTATATTAAAGCGCATTTTTGGTCTTTACCAGCACTGTACTCAAAGTGTGTGACACAAATATATGTGCAAACATTCCATAAATTTACATTTAATCATACTTTGTCACTATTGCTCGAAGCGTGCATCTGCTATACCAAACAGTAGAGGCACTTGTGTGTGTTTACAGCAAGTAGGACAGTAAAGTTTGAGGAAAAAAAAGAATAGATTTTTTATATATATATATAAAATCTGAATGAAGTTGTACATGACCACCTTTTCCCTCAGAAACACCTGCCATTCACAGCATAAAAAAAACAAAAAACAGGTTTGAAACCCTCCATCAGAAAAAAAAAACTAAGAATTTTAATGAATATGCTTCAGCTGATCTTAGCTAATTATGTGATTAGCACTTAGTGGCTAAGGAGCTAAGAGCTAACATAGAGCTAATGGAGCCTAAACAGCAGAAAAAAGGGGAAATTAAATTAAACAAGTGATAAAAAAAAAACCAACACACACAAAACAACCACCCCAAATAAATGTTAAAGAATCTTTTGTGTAAAAAGGCTGTCAGCTACTGTAAGGTACAGTTTAGGCTTCGACCCGCTGTTAGCATGTGTTTCAAAACTAGCTATATTGCTACTACTAAAACTACTATATAACTGTGGATAAATGATTTGAAAAAAGAAAAAAAGCACATTACTGTTACTGTGGATAATATTACAATTTACACCTACGTACCAACTTATTTACATCTAATAGATTGTAGAAAAAAATGCGCAATTAAAAAAAAAAGTCTCTTTTTCAATACAAATGTATAAACATTAACTGTTTAAAACCTTTAGAGACGTTCATGTTGCATGTTTGACCCAACAGTGTTCTCTGTTCAAAAGCTGTTTATCCATAAAGTGTCAAGCAAATCTTAATCAAACATCTGAAAAGCTGCTAAAAAAAAAAAAAAAAGTGTTTGGAATGAATACATTTACCTGTGTAATGTTATCACGAGGTGGCGATACAAGCTACGTTGCTGTCGTAAAGAAAATAGAAAATCTACTTGTAATAAATGTAAATGCACAAAATCCAAAACTAAAACACTGCATTGTATCCTTTCACAATTCTATAATTAGAAAAATAATAAATATATATATAGTAAACAACAATTCAGTTCATTCAGTTAAAACTACTGCTTAAACACATTCTTTTATTCAATATATGCTCAAACGCAGTCAACATGTAAACTCTTGCCTGTATAATATTCCTTAATTGCCCCACACCTACACTGAGTCAACATTTTCATGCGTCTGTCTTTATTTCAGTGGTTGTTATTCATCTTTTCTAGGCTGGACCTCCATGACACCAGGCACGGTTGCTAGGAGACCTGTGACTCAACTCCAAAGTCTCACAACATTATATGTTTTTTTCATTATTTATTTATTAAAATAGAGGTGTTTTTGTGTGAGAAAAGACGTCAAACTCACTTGGCAGCCTAGTCATCCTTCTGTTTCCTGCCTAAAATGAATCACCCCTATAATTTCATTTTCTTTGATCTCACGTAGATGCCTGCTATTTCGAGGCTGATACCACACATTCAATCGTTTCTAGCTAGTTTAAGTTTGTAAAGCAAACAAAGACGGTGGTGCCATGATACCCTCCCTTGTGTAGGTGAAAAGACTTATTTATTTTTTTCTTAAAAGGGAGAACTTCTCATAAAGGGGGGTGGGGGGGGCGTTACAGGGAAAGTGTAAGTCTTCTACAGAGTAAATAATAGGATCAGAGATGTTATCCGCTGTCTGTGTAGGCAAAGCATTTTGCTTCTGGTGCATGACCCAAAACAGACAAGCCCATGAAATGGAACACCAGCTTAGTATTGCTCTAGTAGACTCCAACGGGTGGAAACAAATGGAGTTTGGCACTGCTACCAAACATAGCTGTGTATGATACAGTGTGTCCTAAATGCTGCCTGACAGTAATGCAAGCCTGTGTTTCAGATACACTCAGCGATACAGAGGAAAACAGGAAAAAGCTCGTGTAAAACCAGCCTGAATGACACAGCGTTAAACAAGATGAAGAAACACAACATGTTAAAGGTAATTAAAGTTTCATTAACAGGGATGGTCAGGTCGCTGCTGGCCTGATGACGACCACCTCTGCTCCGTGTTATTGCCTCTTCCCGCCGGCCTCCGCCCTGCGTTCGCACATCTCTAAGCTCCTCCACCTGGCTGCCTGTCGGCCTGCCTGTCACACCCACTATCGACCTATCAATCTGGGAGTGTGTCCGCCTGCGTGTGGCGATAAGAAGCCGTGGGTGTCTGTAGCCCTGACACCAGCTGATTTATGCCGGCCTCTTTCCCTTTAGGACGCCGATTTGCGAGAAAATCCCCCAAACGCCTCATGCTGACTTGGTGTGCGTGGTGGCGTATCTGTTTGTCTGGTTGTTTGCATGTGCTGCACTGTGCCACCATCGTCTGTCAAAACAAAGATGACAGGGAGCCCTAGGTTTTTTTTTGTTTTTTTTTTCTTTCTGTTATTGCTATATTTCACTCAAACCTGATTTAATATTTGTACTGCTTTTAGAAACCGATGTAAAGGTATTCACTTAAAAGAAAGATGTTACAGTCTCTTCTACCTCTCCTACCAGATTTGTAAAATCAATATGCAATAAAACATAAACGAGTAAAAGAACAATGTATTGCTAAGTCAACTTAAAACTTGATGACTTTCCCTCTAAAAGGAAGGCCAACTTTTGATCTGTAGTTAAAAATTCATGTGAGAAACAGCCTCAAATCTGTTTCTCTGAGTGTGGGAATGTGCATCTTTCATGTTCTATTTCATCAGTCGATCCAGACGGTTCAGGCGCAGGTCGCTGTTTGTTTTGAAATCCCTTAAATTCTACCTGCAAATATCTATAAGCACAAAGTTTATTAATACTATTAGATTATATTGTCTTAACCCAGGGGTTCCCAAAGTGGGGGTACATGTGCCCCCAGGGGTACTTGGAGGAAGCCCAGGGGGTACTTAAAATTAAATACGTCATCTTGTACCAAATAAAAAAATGAATAAATAATGAGAATGAATGCTGAAATATGAAACACAATAAATACACTTGTATAATAGTTTTATTGTCAATCATCTTGTTTAAGCTTTAGTAACATTTAAAGAACATTTCTATTATGTATTATTCAAAGTGAGTTTATTTGAGTAGCTAATAATAATAATAATAATAATAATAATAACTAAAAATAATTACTGAGTAGATAAATAGGCCAATTTATTTATTTTTTGTTGATGAAAGGTTCATTTATTCATTATTAACCAATTCGTTCATTCATTTTGTTTAAGCTTTGGTAACATTTTAACGACATTTCTATTATATATTATTCCAAATGAGTTAATAATAATATTAATAATTAGTATTATTATTGAGTAACTAAGTAGGCTACTTATTTTTTGATGATGAAAGGTTATTTTTTTTATTAATGAATGACACTTTTCAGTTTATATTTTGCACACAAAATGTACTTTCAAAATGTGTATTATATATATATTACAGTTTAATATATGTTGTTTGTTTAGAAAGTTTGAAAAATATAAACAGACACCTTTGACACAGGTACAAACTTTGCAGATTTTTTTTTTTTCAATCAAAACTGCTGAAGTGAGAGTTAGAGGTACTAAGCCAAAAAAGTATACTTCAGGGGGTACTCCACTGTAAAAAGTTTGAGAACCAGTGTCTTAACCTGATCAGTTACAGCTCAAATAAATGTTGTTATATATGATTCTGATGCTTTGACTGAAAAACCTGTTGGCATCAAAGATGGAAAGATGTTCTGTTTTGGAAAAGACTTAAACTCTGCATTAGCACTGGAGCTGCGTCGGGGCTTTGCTGCTTGAAGTCACTTTCCAAATAAAATGCTTAAGTATTTATCTATTTAACTGTTTCTTTTATATGACATGAGTAAAGTATATGAATCTGTTTTACGTGGCCCACATTTATGAAAAACAGAACAGTTAACTACTATTAAAAGATGATAAAAATGAACCTAATTTAACTATTCAGGATTTTTCTGCATCAAATTGAAAATTAGTTAAATAAATCACATTTCTCCTGCCATAATTTCACCTTACATTCATGCAACTTTGAACATTTTGGAAATATTGCGAAAAACAGATGACTTTGGTGCATGAAAATGGAAGCTTTGTAAGTGTTAAACCTGGCCCTGGTATTATTTTTTCAATTAAAATACAGCCAAACTTTGCAGCGTTTCTGCGTCGACGCCATGTTGGCTACGTTCTAAATCAAAACAATGCAGCGTACACATGACATCATGATACATGAGCAATAAAGCCGGAATCGATAAGCAGAACTGTTAAAAAACCAGGCAAACTACTGCAAGGAATTGAACTGCTGGGAGTCGGTTCCCAAAAAGAACCGATTCTCGATTCCCATCCCTAACTACCACATACTTTCTGCTACTTTTATCACAGAAGACGATAAATGTAATGACTTTTGAGAACATAATAATGCCTGTAAACCCTGTCACTGACCGTCAGACAGCTGTAAAGCGTCCTCAGCTTCTCTGTTCTGACTCCATCTCAGAGTTACCAGAGGGTAACTGTCACCATCTCTCAAAAAAGCCACTCAGAAAACCAGAGAGCTCCAGGATTGACTGGGATCAAGGGTGCTAACGGGAAGCTGAAGGGTGGATTGAAGCTAAGGAATATGGACCCAGTGGGCGGCGTTCAGAACCTGCCTTTACAATAGGTTACCCTGCACTTAACGGTCTCGTCCCGCCTTCATTTGCTGTTTTGCGTTCTGAAGCGTTGCCACTGTTTCTAGGACAAAACACCTGGCTGCAATGACACAGGATAACAACACGGCTCAGATCTGTCTTGGCTTCTGTACAACTCCGTTGATAGAATGTATATTCAACACACCCAGAGCCTGTTTGCTGAGATAATTAAATTCTCAAAGGATGCGAGGAGACGCAACACGTAAATTAATTTGAGCTGCAGCAACAGACAGGATTTATGCCGCTTTGGCGGGAGCATTCACTTCCAGAACAAATAAATGGGATGTTTTTGAAATTAATTACTGTTCCAGTGCGCCATTAAAGAGTATCAGCTATCAGATGACTTTGAAATACACACTTGGCTCTTTTGATGTGTTAATGATGACAAAGGAAATCATCCTCCCTACCACAGAGGAGTCAGACAAAGAGAAAAAGGGAAACAAATAGCTCGAGAAAAGGCGAAAAAAGAAAACACAAAGTGCATCGATGAGCAATGATGAGCACATAGGGGAATAAAAAGCAGAGAGTAAAAGTCTAAACTCATAAAATAATGTCTATTTTATATCTAACCCATTAATATGAAGGTTATGGCCTTCATGGTTCAGACACTAAAACATTTCTGTTCCTGTTTTTATTCCCCATTCACCATCCCTGAGAAGGTTTGAAGTGGAGGTTAAGATCCTGCCTTAGGCTCATTCAGTCTACTCTAAAAAATACAAGCTTCATTCACTTCAAATGAAGCAACACGCCTCTGAATGTAGGCCAGAATTACAGCAGATATGACTGATTGCAGCTCAGTCTCTCCACTGTTGTAATGTAGGGCTGGATTTAATAGCCTGGCTGTTAATCCATGTCAAGGAAGGCAGAAAAAGGCCCATTTGACATGGGCTAACTTCCCTCTGTAATTAGAAAACCTCATTAAGTTCATTAAGTCATTCCTTGTGTTGGGGGATTTGTTTTACATGCGCCGCCAACAGACTCAGGCCACCGCTAGCAGAATGTAGGCTAAGTGAGGCTGTATTTAGAGGCTGAAATACTGTTTTGGGGAGACAACAACACTTTGATATGGATAAAAATGGGCTCCAAATGCTAAGGAACACCTTAACCCAGTGATTACACCGACGTGATCAGATCATGTGCCATCTTTAAAGCAACGTAACAAAAAAACTCTGTCACATGGAGCGCTGCTGTCAACTTTACTCGAAAGTGCGGATTTGAAACTCTCTCCCAGATTTTATTCGGCGCCAATAGACCACGGAAAACTGGAGATATGATTGTTTTAATTTGATAGTAGAAAATATGTTTCTCCAAGCATAAATGCGCTCTTATACTTGTGGGATGGGACTATACTTATATATATATATATATACACTTCTTGGATTTTTTTTTTTTTTTGCACTTACACGTAAGGAACCAAATATGGTAACTTCATTGACCTTGATTTTCTATATAGCAAGAAAAAAACATTGGGAAAAAGTCTTGTTACATCCTCCTATAACACACTACAGTTGAATCTACAGAAATCTTTTATTTCAGAGTATTTCTGTAAGTTTCCTATAAAGGGTTAAAACAGAAGAAACAACATTCAATTGTCGTATTATTCTGCACCTTTTCTGTCCCATACATCACTTTTTTTTTTCCCCACTCAAGACTCAGGTCTGCAGCTATTTAGTCTCCAAAAGTGAAGAGGACTATGATGGTAGCAGCACTTTGATGGGGAAGGATATCAGTGTGACACGTTCCTGAAAGGCCCTTTGTCTTGGCTATTTATCGGAGGCCTTGAGCACACAGAGGGAGGGGGAATACCTTGTGAGAAACAGTAACAGATGAGGAGACGCCACCGCCAGAGGTCCTCTGTTTTTTTTTTTTGTTTTTTTTTCTCAGTTTTGGCTCCCGGACCCAGTGATTCCAATTTGGGTGTCAGTGAGAGCAGCGATTCATCATTGGCTGGATTACTTAGTGGGCCGAGAGCAGAGGGCTATTCATCTCTCCGGCTGACACAACCCCGGCCAGAGAGACGCCACACTGCCACCGCTACCACCGCCGCCACCGCCGCCGCCGCTACCACTGCTGCCACTGCTGATGTCCTGAAAAACACGCTCACGTGTTTACGAGTGCACTACATCATAGTGTTCATTGAGTCTCAGGTGCAGGGGAGTTAACTGTTTAGTGTTTGGAAACTGGGTCGACCTCCTGCAATCGCTAAGTGTTGCCAAAGGTTAAACCATTGTTATGTGTTTCATGAAAAATGGCTCTTTTAAAACAAGTGCATAAAGAAATAGTGCAAATATACACACACACACACACACACATCTGCTCCTGCCAGATTTGTGGAGGTACACATATTCACAAACAGTGTAACAACCGCAGAGCTCGACCGATTAATCGGACTGCTAAACCCCCC
>JAPTYQ010000014.1:3246090-3262272 GCA_029814465.1 Ostorhinchus cyanosoma
TAAGATTTTCCAGATCTATTGTCTAAAAATAAGTTCTTATATCTCACTGAAAAGTTCCTCTTTAGGTGATTCTGTCTGATTTTAAGTCTGATGAGATATTTGGACGAGAAATGAGAAAAACTCACCTTTTCAGAGTAGCCTACCCACCAGAAGTTTTACGCTCCACTCTCCATCTTTGTTTTGTACATCGTAATTACTCTTTTATCTATTTGTTTCTTTACTTGCATTGTTTGTTTTATCCTGTTGTATAATGTCCTTGGGTGTCTTGAAAGGCGCTCATGAATTTATTATTATTATTAAAATACACTTGTCAAGATTTGGATTTTCTCCAGCGTGTAGGCCTCGAGGGTGATGTTCTGTACTCGGAGTAAAGGGGGGGTTACCTTTGGGTCGGTGTTTTAACTCAGATGTCACGTTTGCTTCCTGGTTCATAATAAACCTTCAACATACCGTTCAATCTTACAAAACCACACCCAGACATGAACGCTGTCATTTCCCCTCAGTGCAGTTCATCCAACCATCCTCCCCACATTGAGTGTCACTTCCATTCCAGGCTTCCAGGATGAAGCTAACAGAGTGTATCAGTGGGAAACAAAAGCTCAGTTTCCCATGTGAGCCAGCTCTTTAAATAAACAGGTCTATTTATTGTACAGGTACCGTATGAAAACAAAACGGATGGCAAGTTGCCAGCCGGTAGAGCTCTCTCTCTCTCTCTCTCTCGCTCAGCTGCTTGCACACAAGCAAGATAATACTGGTATTCCTTTGGCTTTGCTGAGAAATATTTGGCTTGTGTAATTAGAAGCTTAGAAAACCTAGCTGTCACATAATGATGCACGCAAATTTAGGCTATAATCATGTAACCTTGTGTGCAATATGTTTCTGGTGCATAAATTTGAATACCTACAAATCCACTCAGCTAAGAGGCAAGGCAAGGAAAACAGATGTCTTGTATTTAAGTTGCATTCACTTGTCACATGAATTAAAACGTCTTTGTCGTCTGTCTTTGTGCTCAGATGACACTCGGTGTACTGTAGCAGATGACATAATTTGGCAGATACAGAGCTTTCAAGCGTCAAAACAGGAAAAAAACAAAAAAACAAAAAAAAATACAGATGAAGAGGCTCTACTTGAATTTCCAGCTGGCAGAGTCATCGCTGCAGATCCCAGTGAAGTATCTTCTCAGAAACCCCATGGAGTGAAACCGTATGATTGCTGCAAATGTCTGAAGGAAAGGAAGTCACTAATGTAGCCTATAGCCTCCTCAGACCCAGAAAAGTACAGGTTTTGGCTTTTTTACGTTAAATAATTGCCTTATTGGAAGTTTTTTCAGATGCATTTTTAAAAAATTTATGGAATGTCCTTTGCATGAGACTGCGTTTTTTGTTTTTTTTTTCAATAAAGCTGTGAAACTCTTGTCCCCTACAGAGGACAAAAATGCAATGCTGGGTCTCAGGAGGATAGGAGCAGCTCTTTCTCAGACATATAGGAGATTTTTTTTCTTTTTTTTTATGTTGAAATACAAAGTCTAAGTAAAACAATATCGGTGATCAGGTTTTTTTTTCCTCCAAAAAGATTTGATTGATGGCTACCACCAGTTCTGTACAAAACCCTCATTGGTGTCTTTATTGAACACAATTTTAACCGTTTTTGTCATTTGTAACTGCATTTCCAACACTATGTCAGTATGTTAGCGCTATATAATAAAAAATATTAGCACTGCAGAAATCTAAATCTTACAAAGTGTATTTTACTCATTTCTAGTCACATCTCATCACACTTTTGCGTATTCAAGATTTTTTGCTCAATTCAACCAAAAAATTAATAAATCTGCCAATGGAACAAGTAAAAATGGTAATATTTCTTGTTTTTCTGTAACACAGTAACATATGTGCTGACATGCTTCTAAAGATCTAAACCTGTTTTGTCCACTTTTACCTCAACACTCCATTTATGTTTTAGGTTGAGATTACTGATGTGTTTATTTGTTTAAATCCAAAGTTTTTTTTTTTATTTTTTTATTCACTTTGAAACAAATATGCACGTTCATACTGTAAATTATGTGTTAAAATGCCATGATTGTAATTAAATGTATGCACCACTAGATGGAGACAATGAGTGAAAGCAAAAGCACTAGTGTTATGTAATTCCCTTAAAGTACATTTATTCAAGTTCAAATGTAATTTTGAAACTCGTGTATTAATATCACCATATCCTGCTGCTTTATACTTCTATTCAACTGCATCATAAAGGCAGATAATGTACTTTTTAATCCCACATTGCAACTTTAATTCCTAATGTACTTTGGAGATTCATGTTTAACCATGAATAAAAATCAAATAATAAAATGTGATGTCTTATTATAGATTAACTACCCAACATTACACTGATTAAAATGATCTCCAACATCATCAGCTGCAAAATTAAGAATGAATGCACCAATAATGAGTGGCCACATTTACTTTCGGTACTTTAGGTATATAGAAGGGATAAATGTTGAATAGTGTGTTGGCCTATTAACATATTTGTCCTATTACTGAAGGGAAATTTAGATTGCTATAATTTTTCATATTGTTGCATTGCTACTTTTAATTAAAACTGAGTAAAAAAAAAAATCAATAAATACAGAGTGTACAACTGTATGTTTATTTTTCTATAGTTAAGGTATTCTCATCATTCATTCTCACTAATTCCAATGGAATATTTTCACGCTTTAATAGTGATAGGATTTTATTGATTTTAATTGGCCTTGTTTGGACTTTTTTTTTTTTATTTTACTACTATAAAGTATATAGTACTATAAAAGTACAATACCACAAACGTTATATTACATTGGTATTACTATAATATTATTATAATGCACTCTTTTGCTCAAGTTTTACAGTTTACTGCTTTATATCGCGTATTATTTTATTTTATTTATCTCAGCACCAGTGAAAATGAGGTTTCCCTTCAGTGTGTTTACCAAGGGATTAAATAAATGATGATGAGTCAGCTGAAAACTACAAAACTGCAACAGAGCCTCCTTTATTTTCTTACTACATATCATAATAGTACAACATTGTGTAGTTTAAGTAGCCGATTACATAAGACTGAACTTCAAATCTGAGGTCTGGACATCAAATTAAATTCAAGGAAGAATATGTTCCATCTAAGTTATAGCACATGGCCAAGGATCCAGGAGACAGAAAAGCGCTGCGCAAGACGACATCAGCAAAATGAACGTAATTACATTGTTGTGCAGTGTACTCTGCAAAATACACGAACCGAGGCTATCCCTGGGAACTACCATCTATACCGGCATCTGCCCCGCCCCATTGTCATATGCGAATCTTCCTATTGGCTACTAGGTTAGATTAGCGAGACTCTATTGCTCCGTTCTTGTGTCAATCACCCTTCGTTCCAATCTATGCAAATCGACCAATAGATGCGGAACAGGGAGAAGGAGAACATAGCGGGCATACATACGAGAGGAGGGGGCGGACGGCCGTTGCCCTTCATCATTTCAGCACAATTTCACACCGTTACAGGCCTATTGTGTTATTGTACTCAATTGGACTAAAGTATTGATATAAAGTGTTGCGAAAATGGCGCAGCCGGATAGCAAGAAAATTTTCTTTGAGAACCTGTCGGGAGCGGGGAAAGCCATCGCGGTGCTCACGAGCGGCGGTGATGCTCAAGGTAAAATGATCAGTTTCACAGATATGGAGCTATCATTGTATCAGTGTGAACAGGCCTATAGAGGGCGAAAATACCCGTCTTCGAATGTATGACGATGTACTGTCAGTGATACGGAGACGGCTTGAAATTCAAGTGAAACGCAGCGCAATTACGCGGCGACAAAAATGTACAAGGAAAGGTTAGGATGTGATGCGCGAGCCCGCCTGTTAGCATGCTAACTTGACACATCCTGCTAACAAGCTAACAGCATCCTCTGTCATTGGTTTTGATGGTCTTTTTTTTTTGTCGCCGCATAGGCCGTCAAGGTCGAGCCACATCGTGATTTTCCATCCGCAGGCCTCACAGTCCAACCTAATTGAAGACTTAACGGCCACTTGATGTACTATTATTACCCTAAATGAATATGAGATGTGTCCTTATACTGATATGAACTGCACTGGTGATAAACCGGAACTGACCACAACTGCCAACAACTACACAGTGTCATTTGTCACATGTTAATATTTAGTTAGATAAGATATTCAGAGCTAAAGCCGGTTATAGTATGTGGTGTGGGCCGGTAGTGGGATGCCTGTATCCTGTGTACGTGATGAGCCGCATACATCCCCGGTGCTTCTTTCCCATTGGCCTTTGCGTCAGAGAGGAAACCCTGGTCACGTGTTCACCGGCTCGTTTCTTTATTTGACAGAAGCTCTTTACTGTCACACCGTGCAAGTGCAAAGAGTGCAGCAAAGATCACAGAACATCTACCAAGAACAAGTGGTTTTTACTGATGGGAAAACAATAACCTCAGTTTTTTTTCCCCCAGTTGTAATAGAATAAGTCTCAAAAATCGTTCTTTGCAGTGACTTCCACATCTGATTTTTCCTGTATTGTTTAGATTATTCTCTGTTTTTTTCTGTAAAATCATGTTGAGTTTCATAAAAGCTCAGTGTAAATTAACAGGTTATATCAAAACAGAGAAAACTAAACAAAAAATTACCTCAGCAAAATATGTCAATAACTGAACATTAAAACAAACATTGTTATTTTACAGACTACATTTTTTTTCTATTGCTGAATCAATGTTACAGAAGATTACATGTTTCCATGTTCACAATGAAACCTCTGAACATCCAAATGGGTCATATTTGATGAAAATGAAGAGCTAAGAAATTGCATTTTACCTGGATGTAATGACAGGATTAGTGGATCAAAAGTTATTACACATTTTAAATGAGAAGATGGGTAAAAGCTGGAAAAGCTTAAGTTAAAATGGGGGTGTTTACAGGGGAAATTAATAAATGTACTTATGAGATGAAGCAGAACAGTGCATCTGTGCATTCAATCAGAAATTCCATTAAATTAAATTGATTCAGGAAACCAGTGATGATGTCAAGCCCTACTTTGTCCACAAATGATGCTCATTATGCATGCTTTTTGACTCTTAGGAATATTTCAGTTGCAGTATTTATTTTGTTTGGATGCAGAGGACATTTTCAGAGCAATAATGTAAATTGGTGAACAGGTGCTCTCACTTGAGGCACAAATGTTAAGGTTTACGTCAAGAATTTACCCCATATCAGTTACATTAATTAATGGTTCATTCAACATGACCAACGTATGTCATAGCTAACAGAGTTAAGGCTCAAGATATACACAGGAAAAGGTAAATGTCATAAAACCATTCTTCAGTTCCGCTTTATTGAAACTGGGTCATTCACACTTAGATTCATATGATGGTTAACCTATAAATGTTGATTTCAGTTTTGTTTTTCTACTTGTTGCACTTCCTCATAGAAAGAGCACTGTCATTTTCTGCATGTTATAAACATCAAGCAAGTAAATCTTGGCATAGAACACGTATATAAACTTCAGTTTGTGTGGTTTAATCACGAGCCTTCACTGTGAGTGTACACCCATGCATGCCATGCACACATGCAGAATCAAAGCATGTAGCTGGCCCCAGAACCAACCTTTAGCCAATGAGGCAGTGGCATGCGTGACAGGAGCTGAACATCAGTGTCAGAGGGCTTTGTGAGGCCTTGTCTTTTCCTTTCACTCAGTTTACATGAAATAGTGTCAGTCATGCAGAATGAGAAGGCCAGAAATGCGATGACTGTCTGCTTTGGTGAAGACATTTAAGTGTCTGCTTTAAAGAATAAACCATCCGTGTCTTTAATCAACTTTCATTTCTAACTGTCTTTCTCGTTCTGCTGTTTCCTGGTTGTCGGGGTCTAAATCTCTTGTGTCTTCTGTAGATGTGATTAAGCTAGACTGTTCATTTAAACACAGTTATGTAAGAAGACAGCAGGTCATGGGCGAGCGGCTGCAGTAGCTCAGTAATCATTGTCTGCTGCTTATGGATGTTCTCGGATCTTCATGTTCTGTTCCTTCAGTATTGAGAAAAAATAAGAACATTTTCACACAATGTCTTTTCATTTTCTCTCCTCTCTTTTGCTGCTTTACTGTCTTATCAACCAAACCCTTTTACTGCTTAGTTACAGCACCGTGTGACTGCCAAGTAATGTTCGCTATTCAGGTAGAGAAAGGAAATCCAGTCCTTTCTTCAGTTGTTTATATCTCTTTTAGTCAGCCAAGTTTCTGTCAGCCTTGTGTGGGTAAAACATTAGCTATTATGCCACTTTCAATGTTTAAACTAACATGCCATTAGCATTCAAGTCAGAGAACAGCACTGGTTAAAGAGTTCATTTGGACCGACTACAGAGGCACAGTGTTCACGTAGGAGGAGCTACAAACCCTCTTGACCTAAAATGGCAGTGTAATGTGGTGAGACAAAAATTTGGCCCGAGTCACGGATAGACAGTATAAACACAGATATCCAGGGTTTAAACACAGATGAATACACAAGACATAGGTTTAAAACAAAATGAAAGAAATAGGACTGAAACAAATGCCCGCCACTGAATATTTATATTTACACTGTTACTGATACTAACGTGAGTAATGTACACAGCATGCATTTATTACCATGATGTAGACATTGATGACACACTGCTAATGAGGTGATAGCTTAAACACATGAACTGGAGTGCACTCGTTGATATGCCAAGAGATGCTTGTGAATTATATTATGCAACAACAAAACAAAATGAAAGTGCAGCTTTTACCCAGACGCAGTTAGACTGATGAACTCTGACATAAAGGCTGTTCCTCTACTTTACTGCTGTGACTGAATGCCGCGATGGAGTCAATGCTGCTCCGTTTTAACGATGAGTTCATTTCATTAACAGGCTTGTGTTATTTATTAACAGGATCTGTTTTTAGCTATACATTACTTATTATTATTACTTCAGAAAAAAGCTTTAAGACTGGCTCATGGTGTTGGATTTACAAATCATGCCAACATATTATTTTTAAGATCCTAAACCTTGAAAATAGTAGATGTAGTTAATTTTAAAACTCATTCTAATTTACAAGGCCACTCGCAACTTATTACCAGGCCAAATCCAAAAGCTGTTCCACAAAAGACGAGGAAAATATAAACTCAAGGGAGAATGTGTTTTGAAAAACTAGTGTGTTCGTACCACTCAAAGAAGCTCCCCACAAGAAAAGGTGACATTGTGGAACAAGTTGGACAAGATGTAGCACAACCCTACACCATTTTAAAAGATTATATAAACAGAAAATTTTAGAGAAATATGCAGCTGAAGAAAAAATATTAAAATTAGAGATGATTTATGAGGTAAAAAATAATATTGTTCCAAATACCATATGAGATTTCTTTAAAATTAAGAGAGTAATTATAACTTAAGAGGTCTTTTCTATTTTTGAATGTACTAAAGTGAGAACAAATGTGAAGTCTTGGTCCATTTAGGTTGTGCATGTGAAATTATGGGATGGACTTGATAAATTAAGGTCATTCACTTATTTGACAAAGTTTAAGAAATGCCTTGAGTATAAAATCCTTCAGGAATATTAAGTCGAAATGTTAGATATGTTTTTGTTGTTGTTGATTGTTAGAATACTCAATGCTGTGCACATTTAATTTAATGTAAGTAGTGGATCTGGTGAAAAGGATAGGGAAAAATACATTTTTGCTTCTAGTATATTCCATTTTTGGTTATGTTTTTTTATAATTCTTATAATAAGTGCAATGATTAATGTACAAACCAAAAATAAACAATTGATCCATCCATTATGTACGCTGCTGGACTTGGGGAATCATTTTTGTTTCCTACATTTTTTATATAACCATAAATTTAACTCTGAACACTGATTATACCCCCTTTTTGTACTACTATTGTTTAGACTGAATTACTTTATCAAATATTCTTTTTTCAGGGATGAATGCTGCTGTGCGAGCTGTGGTACGAATGGGACTATACGTGGGAGCAAAAGTTTATTTCATTCATGAGGTGAGTCTTAACCAGTTGTGTCTGAACACTGTCCAGCTGTGTCATGTTGCACTCATTTCCTGCCACATTTTGCAATTCACTAACGTACTGTAGTGAGGTTACTAGAGAAAAAAAACATATTTTGCAGCCAAAATCTTCTTATCTTCATGTGTTGGGCTAGTCTGTATCATTATGTAAACACAGCAGAGGCAGGCAATGTGGACACCAACAGATTATTAAATATTTTGTGTGTTTGTAGTTGCACAGCAGATGCCGTAAAGGCTTTGTTACGGACGGCACTGATCGCCGTTCATCATATGATGCTGGTACATCTGTGTATGTGGCAGTCCTTTTCATTAAGTGTCTTATTACATAACTGACTCGAGGCTTTAGCAGATGACTCATGTGGACTCCCCTCCCACTCAGGTACCACAGTGTTGTGTGTGTGTGCTCCCTACTGGTTCAGTAAGGATGCACAAACCTAAAAGCGGCACCAAACACCTCCTTCTTTAGACTCACAATCACATAATCTCAAATGTTAATGGTTGGAGGCCTCTGGGTTGGAGTGCACATCCCTCCAGCTGTTACTATATGCTTGTAGCTGCGAGGAATGTTTGTTTGTTTGGAAAGCTGCGGTGTTTATTTGCTAAGATGCTTTTCTTTTCTCTCTCAGGGATATCAGGGAATGGTGGATGGTGGGGAGAATATAAGGGAAGCCACATGGGAAAGTGTCTCCAGCATGCTGCAAGTGGTGAGTATTTATAATGGCTACATTCCATGTAATACAATTACTGCAGCTCTTTCCAGACAAAGGAATTAAACATTTCAAAAACACTAATGCAGCTACTTTAGTTGCTTTTCGGAGGTTTGTTCTATTCTATGCTAATGTTCCTAGAACAGGAGGTAGCAGGATTTCTGTCTACAGCTTTTACAGGGTTTCGGGGGTCATTAAAAAGCATTAAAAATAATGAAATAGCTTTTGTGAAAATGAAGGCCTTAAATGGCATTAAAAAGCCTTAAATTCAATGCCCAGAGGTGTTAGAAAATGTAATATATTTGACGAAAAAAAAACATTGTTATTCATGATTTATGTTGATTACATATAAACATTTAATAAATTGTGTTTGGAAGTATAGTGTGATGATTGGCTTTAATTGGCTATTATTTATGGCCGATACACAAAGTCACAACACCAGATGCAACGTGCTGTGAGCGTGCTCATACTGTGGCGAAAGAGCGGAGGGAATATTGCCTAATAATGGGAAATGGAAGTTTCAACAAAAGTGATTGGAGGAGGAAGTATTCAGAACCTGGTTAAACCATCATGTATATATAAAACTGTATCTACAGTTGGACATGGGCATTATATTTGTTTAAAGTGGCATTAAAAAGGGCATCAAATTAGACTTGCTGATACCTGCAGAACCCTTGTTTTTAGTCCTGATAGTATCCCCAAGTATCAATAAATAATAGAGTATTTAATAGTAAGCAGTGGGTTATAATTAGAGGGAAAAGAAAAGCAAACTGGTTGTTCATGTTTCCTCTTTCGCTTCATTTTTGTCAGGGTGGAACTGTTATCGGTAGCGCACGCTGCAAAGAGTTTCGTACACATGAAGGACGCCTAAAGGCAGCTCACAACCTGGTGCAGCATGGCATCACTAACCTTTGCGTGATTGGTGGAGACGGCAGCTTGACAGGCGCCAACCTTTTCAGAGAGGAATGGAGTGGACTGCTCACGGAGCTGGTGGAACAAGGTACTCAGGAAAGATCAATCTTCATGTTTTTTCCTCCTGTTTGTTGATGAAAATGAAACAGAGGCAGAAACAGAACAGAGTTAAATAGAATATGTATCACAATTTGAAGGCATGAATTGTAAATTAGTGAAATCAGCCGTTTCTTTGACTCAAAGCACTGCGGTACATCCTATCCAACCTGTAAAAGAAGCCTGTTTGTATTAGTGTTCAAACCAGCTGTAAAATAGGAGGCAGTAGTTGAGCCGTGACTGACTGTTCTCTGCAGGTTCAATCGAAGCTGACGCTGTCCAGAAATACTCAGCCCTTCACATCGTGGGGATGGTCGGCTCTATTGACAATGACTTCTGCGGAACTGACATGACAATCGGAACTGACTCGGCGTTGCACAGAATAATTGAAGTGGTGGACGCGATCATGACAACTGCACAGAGGTGGGCAGGCAGAGGGTGTGCTAGTGATGTTTTGGGCAATAACACACTGTATAATACCAAATACAACATGGATATACAGTTATTTCAAAGTCCTCCATGGGAAATCAAACACTAAGTGTTCGGTATCACTTTTCTGAGCTTCATTTATATTCCTTTCAGCATCATCTTTCAAATATCTGAATATTCTCAAGTAACCCAGGACGTGCTGTATTATTTAACACGCCGCTACATTATATTTTATGTTTTTATCTTTCAGTCACCAGAGGACATTTGTGTTAGAGGTGATGGGCAGACACTGTGGGTAAGAATACATTTGATTAAACTAGTAGCCCATTCATAAGAATAATTGTCGAGGCAGAGGCCATTATGAGCTCCGTTTCTGTACTAAATGTTCAACGTGATCTTATTTCGCCATAATTAGATACCTGGCCTTGGTGAGCGCCCTGGCTTGTGGTGCAGACTGGGTCCTGATCCCTGAGATGCCCCCAGAGGACGGCTGGGAGGATAAGATGTGTCAAAAACTGTCTGCGGTAACATGATCTTACTTGTTAAGCTCAGCAAACAATAAGAACTGAAATGTACTGATGTTTACGCTGTATAATGTTTCACACAGTGTTATTTTTCTCCTTAAAGTTCTACAATAAGCAAAATTATGTGAATCAGAGAAGACTTCTGGGCGAGGTCAAGGGCGTCACGGACCGACAGCCCACTACTTTTTGATTCAGAACTTTTGAAACAGACGAGTTTAAGACATATTCCACATAATTGGAAAGGTCTAAATGCCATCTTAAACACACTCAAAGGGCAAAAGTTAGTTTCACATATTTTTAAATGAAGAATATCAAAAACTACAGTGTCAAGAATGGACAAAAAATTAATATCTATTTTTTGAAAGACTTACAAAGCTCTCAAAAGTGAAGTTCCTATGACATTTTCATCCTAAAATTTATTCAGTGTATACCTTAAAACTTCTATTTTAAAACCTAATAATTGGTTAGAGGAAAAAATATGTTATCATACCTAAATAGGAAGAATTTTGACAAATGGCAGCATCACAGATGGACAACAAAAGTAAATATCAAATTAAACATTTATTATATCATGTACATTTTTCTTTTTTTTTTTACAATATTTACAACATACAAATAATATTAATATTATATTCTGTTGTATTTTGCATAGATATATGCATTTATTAATTTTCAACACTATGTGTTTAGAATATGACAAATAATATAATAGTCAAATATTAATGGATTCGGAATAAATTTTGTTAATTTCTGTTTTCACAAATTCCTGAAAATATAAGTAATTATGTACCCAAATATATAAGTTTAGTGTAGATCATTGTGATTAAATTTTTTTGACCAGATGTTAACCATCCCTTGACTTCGCCCTTCTGTTGAGGACGTGGCTTTATCTCTACATCTCTAATATCTGACTGTGTTGTTTTGCTTTGGACACGTGCTATTGTTCTATGATTTAGACCCGCTCCAGGGGCACAAGACTCAACATAATCATAGTTGCTGAGGGAGCCATTGACAGACATGGAAAGCCTATAACCTCTAGTCTTGTCAAGGATGTGAGTACTTGAGTGTGAAGAAAGGGGAAGCCAGAAGCACGGAGGCCTGACAAGAGGGAATCGGATGACAAACAGCCTAAATATACTGCATTATAGATGGGTTTGCAGTGTGTTTTTCATGATGATCGGTGGGAATAAAACAAGTCTTCCTTCAGATTGGATACAAATAACGCCGTATGTGCTTGTACCAGATACTATCCAAGCTATTACAAAGCGATATGCTTTCCGGTCGCCGGGCCCCCGTGCTTCTGAAAGCCCACGTCATAGCCACAATCTCAGTTTTTCTGTCATGTCGTTTCTCCACCACCCCTCCCTGTAGAACCGAGCAGGAATGAAAAGGCTGAATATCATAATTGTAGCAGAAGGCGCGATTGATCATAACAACAAGCCCATAACTACTGACTATATTAAGAATGTAAGTACAGAGGTTTGTGTAAAAAGTGTGGCCAGTTCCACTGTTTCCAAACCAGTTTCGACCCCCTCCTGTATGACCTCTACTACTGTACTGCTGCCCTGGTGTGGCTTTGACTCTGTTGCTGTGTTTCTGGAATGCTCTGTCAGACACACATTCTAGTTTGGTAAGAACCGCTTTCACCAGTACTACTACTACCGCTGTTCCTGATCGGCTTAAACTCACACTGAGACATTTGACACATTTGCAAATACAAATGTCCACATAACTGTCACACTTTATTATTCAGCGTATTTGGCACTCACATTTCACTCTTAGGGTTTATCACAGTATGTCACGTCCCTGTACTAACCGTATCTCATTTAATGGTAGACATGTTAAATATTTTTCTTATTCAGTACCTCAGTATCTTTAATTTACATGCTTGGGATCCTTTGTATTGTCCGGTACAAGCTACAAGCTACAAGCTCCGCGCTAACATGACTGAAAAATTAGAATGGCTTGCTTGTGCTTTGCCGTTTCCCCTTCTCTTAAGCTTTTCTGTTGTGTTGGTGTTTCAATGTGATGCGTCCTTTTGTGTGTGTGTTTGTACTTGTATTTACATCATATTACAGACTTTTCTTGACATCATGTATTACCGATACCCTGCATGTAAGACCTATTAATATCAATATATGCATTTGATTCACTATTTCCTTCAAATACAGAAATAAGCCCCGTTGCAGCTTAATTTAATCCCTGTACATTTTTTGTCCTAGCTTGTTGTCAAGTGCTTGGGTTTTGACACAAGAGTGACAATCCTGGGCCACGTGCAGAGAGGAGGGACACCGTCTGCTTTTGATCGCATCCTGGTAGGTCCCGCATGTCTATACTCACAGTGACAGTTGATTTTATCATTTACATTATATTACATGCTTCTGACTAGGACCGGGAAAAAAATTGATTCGTTCGATTTTGGATCGATTGCATTTTAATTTTGCGTCATCAAGTAATAGCGGATGAGATAAATTTTTCAGAGCAGGATGAGGTGCAGCTGGTTTCGTCTTGTGGGCCCCTGGGGGAGACAGTCCATCTCAGTCTTGCTTGGAATGGTTCTGGCACTGAGGAAGGGTGGGGAAAGCACTGCGGGAGGTTCTCCGAGGCAGGTCAAGGAAGTCAGATGTTCTAGGAATATTAACTTGGATCCACATTCAGCCATAGGTATTATTAATGCACCTCAATTAGAAGCCACCAGTCATGAAACAGAGTAAAGATGACAAAGAAGTCCGAAACATGGCAGTGTTTCTGTCCTGTTCATTATTTAAGAGCAGATTCATCCATTTACTGCTGAAATTTCATGTTTATTTCCTTTCTAATGTCAATATTGATAGTCAAATAATCAAGTTATGGCTCAAAATTGTACTTTGGTATCACTAAATGAATCTGAATCAATCAGTCAATACTGAATTAAATTGATATCGGATTGTGGTCAGTCGATTCAGAACCATAGGAATCGAAATCAAATCGATTAAGGAAATTGGCTGTGATACCGAGCCCTACTTCTGACAGTGTTCACAAGAGACAAAACTTGTAATCTCATTCAGTGCAACAGCCTCCTTTATTCACATTCATTAATAATTAATGTTACCTGCAGCTGTTTCATTAGACTGATAAAACATCAGTACGTGTCACTAAATGTAATAAAACTTTAATGGATTACCCAGTCTGTAAAAATGATTTCCGCTCGAGCCATTTTAGAAAGATGGTCCCGTCTACTTCATGATATCATCTCACATTACATCTTTTATCATTGTTTTTATTAAGAGGTCTCGATAAAATTACATTTAAGAGCTTAGAGAGGAATTGAAAATGACATATTGCGTGCAGGCTATTGCACACTGAAAATCTGGTAGCATAATGTTGTTTGTATCCGAAATTCTGTTCATAATCTAATATTCACCTGGGCACTAATGGGTTTGTGTCAAAGGTCCTGTCCGAGTCTAAAGAGAACTTCCAGTTTAATCCTCTGTGTCTACGGCGAGATGGCCTCTGGTTTTAGGTTAAGCACCTTAACAGATTTATGGCTCAGCGTGTGAAGTAATTCATCACAGTCATTCGGCATGGGGGGGGGGTGTCACTGCCACAGACTGATAAAAATCCACAGAGACAGATGAATGCAATAAACCTCCGAGAGATGACCGAAGTTAGAACGTGACGTGTTGGTAAAGAAAACATTGTGAGTGTACAGGGGAAACAAATGTGGTTTTGATAGCAAGGTTGATGTGGTGTAATCTGTGTTTGTTCACCCAGGCCAGTCGTATGGGCGTGGAGGCCGTTCTCGCCCTTCTGGAGACCACCGCCAACACACCAGCCTGTGTGGTCTCTCTGTGCGGTAACCAATCAGTGCGCCTGCCTCTGATGGAGTGCGTACAGATGGTACGTACTGCACTGGGATGGAAACAAGCCAAGACTGCCACACAATCAGCACACACACACATATTTACAAAAGACAAAAGCTGAGAGAGATGGGAGCAACAGAGCGCATCCAGCCACTCAAAATGACTGTAAGACTCAGAGAGGAGTCAGTGGGAACCCACTGCAGAGGCTTAAGTAATGATGACAAACATCACAGCCCACTGGGCATGGAGTGGCTCTCATGTCCACAAGAGAGTTGTATTGTTTGAGAGGCAGTTGTGTCTAATTAATGATTATCTAAAGCATTTGGTGGAGCTGGCAATGACTGCCTGCAGACTGATGATGGAAGAACAGCTCATTTCCATAGAAACCAACAGTGACTCTTTGTTGCATGGCCTTGCTTCTGCTTATACTCTGTGCAAAGCTGATTCTTTCACGTCAGCCTGTATTACATGATGAAATGATTACTCTTCTCTAGTTCTTTGTGTGTAGTCTTACATGTAGCAGTTATTAAACTCCCACTCCTATATATACAGTGTTAGAAGTATGAAATTTAAAGCTGCAACAATTTTCTTTTTTCTCCTTAGACTCAAGAGGTCCAGAAAGCCATGGACGAGAAACGATTTGAGGAGGCAGTTAAGCTTCGAGGCCGGTAAGACTGACAGCCCGCTGGGACCAATCCGACACACCGCAGCCATCAGATCAAGACGATCAGTTTGATGGTGTTTAGTTTAGACAGGTGTAGTGGTGAAAGTGGATTACTGTTGTTTATAGCAGGATAAAACCAACAATCACTACGAGTCAAACTGGGAAACTAAATTCATGTACATGTCAAAATGCAACCTTCAGTTTTGATTCATTTTGCGGGAGTTCGCCCTGAAGGTGTATGTTTGAACATGCTGTCCATGTTTTATTGCAGGAGTTTTGAAAACAACCTGAAGACATACAAACTGCTGGCTCATCGGAAACCAGAGTCTGAACTGCCAACTGTAAGTCACCTTCTGACATCATGACATTTATCTGGTACTTTATAGTGTTGTCAGCTTCCTAACACATACCCGGAATGTACACAGACGCACACCAAGCAGGACTTGTTATTTTCACTCATAGCAAACCCCACCATGTCTGGAGTGCTGAAACAGCCCCACTGACTCACTAAGATGTTTAATTTTTTAGCATGTGGCCCGTAGAATCTACCCACAAACAATGACTCAGCTGCTGCAGGCATGGAGACAGCAATAATACACTGCAGCTGCTATTTTCAGACAAATCTCTGGAAACTCTGCCTCACTTGCTGAGTAAATGATGTAAGGTTGCACTGATCCAATATTAGGATCGGATATCGGTCAACATTTTAGCTGGATTGGGAATCAGTAATAGCAACCAATCTGTAAGACTGATCCTTCCCCCTTAAATTTTTGTGACACGGGCTACATCATGCATGCCAAACGTAATTCTAAAACTAACATACAGAGCTACCTCTGTAGATAACACTGTGATAAAGTAAAAGTGAATTCCTAAATGTATTTATTTCGACATTTTTCATGCTATGACTGTAAATAACAATTTTCTACCACTTGTTACTATATGTTTT
>JAPTYQ010000014.1:3414870-3426851 GCA_029814465.1 Ostorhinchus cyanosoma
GATGGATGGATGGATGGATGGATGGATGGATGGATGGATGGATGGATGGATGGATGGATGGATGGATGGATGTTCAGTTAATATACAGCATTTTGCCAAAAAACTCCTTTTTTTCTTCAGTTTTCTCTGTTTCTGATAAAATCCCCTGAACTATAATCTGAGCTTTTATGCACATCTACATACTTTTATCTACATGTTTACAATTAAATATAGAAAAATACCAGTTTTTTCCTGTAAAAACACAAAACACAGAGGATAATAATATAATAAATGGTGATAAATGACTGAAGAAAAGTGAAATATACTGTAGAGAAAAAAAAACTATTTAAACACTACCACATACTGTAAGTAGCACTGAGTCTTTATCGGTTAAGAAATGAAAAACTACTCATGAAATATTAAAAGAAATGAGCAGCGTAAGAAACAAAAACAATCCTTAAAACGTAATGACAACGACTTCATTGTTACTATTATCAGATTTGACTATTTTAGCCCCAAACTTTTTACGCTAAATCCAAATTAGTCGACTCTCCTCCTGGAATAAGTACGACGGATGAACTTGGAAGAAGCGTTCTGCTGTTTGTCCAAAACCTCTCTGCCTGGTGCACCTCCAGACATACTGTACATTCACACATTTATAGTGGGTTTTATCGCCCACATTCCTTTGAGAATTATAAAGTAACCCTTTTCTAATTTGCATAGGGCTCAGACATGTTCGCTGGTTCACCCTGAGTTCTGTAGCAAGGTCGCGCCTCAGTCAGTGACATCCACAAGGCAGAGGGTTCCTGGTATCTTCTCGTCGGCTGGTTTGACAAATCTCTCGCGGACCTTCTTTTAGATTGAGTCAAGGTCTCTGAGAAGTGTATTTCAATTTTCGTGGCCAAAAAAAAAAAAAAAAGACACGCGTTTACAGCTTTAGTCGTGACTAAGATGTATCGTTTTCTAGCGAATAAGAGGAAGTCGAGTGCGTACCTCGAGCTTGGAGACAAACAAAACAACACGGTCTAGTCTGGAACACTTTGTTGTGGGCAATGTTCTTAGATCCTCTCATTTCTTCTGCTAATTGCAACATGGTAATTAGGTGTAGAATCTAATTTACTATGGGGGTTTGTTTAGGGAAATATGCATTATTTAAAGGGGGAAATGGGGGGGAGGAATATTTAGATGGCAACACAACAATAGCACTGAACATACTTGCTCAGTCGGGGTTGAAACGGCAGGCAGATACCAGCCGTGACGATGATGATGATGATGATGATGATGATGGAGGTGGTGATTATGGCACAGCACTGGTGACAGCGGTTGTGGTGCTACTGAGCCAAGGGACATAAAGGAGGGTCACCGACCTCAGATTTCAGTCCTATTTCTCCCCCAAGCCAAGTCCTAATAGACTCCATTAACAGAAAGATCGGGAGAGAGAGAGAAAGCCCTGACGCTGGTGCTTTCACAGTCAAGTCTGCATATGTGATGACTTGCAGTCTGGCTGGCTGAATGAACCAGGCTCAGAGCCTGATAACCTCCTCTTTCCTTATTATTTCCCCTCATTTAACTCACTGTGTGCCTCCATCACAGTCCATTTTCTGGTGCGTGTCTATGAGACTCAGGCTAGGCAATCTCTCACTCCTGCAGCACGTCTGTTATTTCACAGCAATTTTGGATAATGATTTATTTTACTATCCACAATTGGAAGGCCTTTGGCTTGAAAGGGAATGATAAAATAGTAATCCCTTTGCAATTATGCAGCGACAGATAGTCACATTCATTGAGATTCACCGATACAACTGACGTGGACGCACAGCAGCTTTGAAATAATTGTGAATAACATGCACATCTCTGCTTCCCTATTGCAGCTCCATAAAAGCCGAGCCTTAAGAATACACTCCACTACTGTGAATATGTTTTAGCAATTATTCCTGGATTCATGTAAAGAATATTGGAACCAGTGGTGTTGAATAAAAATCATGGGATTCCTTATCATTTCAGTTGATACTACTCATATTAAATGGTGCATATTCCTGATAAATTTGCATGTAATCACGCTACCGCATCTCTGTGCAGGCCTTTGCAGCCTGGTGCAGAACCCCGGTTGTTAAATCAGCCTTATTAGCCAGGACCAAAGCTTTCCAAACCATAACACTATAACAGAACGTACCCCCCAGAACTTAGATCTCCAAGCATGCACATTAAAGAGATTTATTATTTCCAATAATCCTTTTGGTTTCAGACTGAACTATATTATCAGTGTGGGAAAACATATGTTGGATGTGCACTCCGGTTACATCAAAGGAAGTTTGTGATCTTAGCGTCACATTTACAAGAAATTTCATCCATGATGGTCCACTTCACAAGAAGATGTTCCACTTCTATGGCGAAAGACATGAGTCAGCCGCTTGGAAATGAAACGCAACATGTGGCCCGTTTCTTAAAAGGTTAAAAAACGAAGCAGACGGAAATACAGCACAGAGATTTTTTACATATGAGTAGCTTGGATTCTCATCACCATCATCCTGGTGGTGTAGTCAGAACTCCGCTCTGCAGGGCGTGTTGCTCTTATGCATCAATAGGTAGATTTAGAGTTGACAAATCAAGCAGGGCAGCAGTTTTAGGGAGATCAAGGAGCCGCAGCATTCGAGGCAAAAACAACATTCTTCGCCACTCCGAGGCTGGGAGGTTCTCCAAAGCGAGCCTAATTAACAACTGAAGGCAACGCTTCATTTATAAACCAAAGGGATTTTACTGGAAATCAGAGGAGCTAATAAGTTGCCTGCCCATTCTAGGTCATCACCATAAGCAGGGGAGCAGGAAAAAAAAAACCAAGGCTGTCGTTTTTATCTTTCCTTCCCTTATTTTCCTGTTATTTTGTAACTTAAACTAGGCTCTTTGGTTTATCCACTGCTGTTTTGTACCATTATCTGTGTCAAGTAGAGTAATTATCTAACAAATGTATAAAAGCGACTCTCTAATTAAATGCCATGGGCTGTAAGAGATGGAGATAAATTATTTATACTGCTTTGATGAGAGCTAGCTAGCTCTAAGGAGTAAGCAGTCAGTCGCTCTTAGAGTTAAAACCACTGCAGCAGGATTTTACAGAAACTTTTCTAGGGGGATGTTTGGGGAAAGAGCTAAATTTGAGTGTTTGCTACCGGCAGAGAGGTACGTCAGGTTTCTGTATTTGGCACCGAGTCCCTGCAAAGATGTAATTTGCTCATTCTAGAGCGAGGTATTTTCATGCTGGTATTTACAAGTCAGGAAGAGGTGAGGGCGTTTAAAGCTTTCAACAGCAGGTACAAATGTTTAAGGGATGACTGTAGGGAGGGTGCTGAAAACATCTTGCACAATCCCCTGTCAGAGGATTCATACTGCATGATGTTGGGTAAACATCCATGTTTCTAATTAATTATTAAAGTGACAAATTGGAATTGCCAGATAGATACCCTCGGTGCTCACACCCTCACTCTAATCTAATTTTGGCCATATTACCAGAGGACAGTGCAGAAGAAATACAGCCATTTATCCTCAACAAGCTGCAAGCCTCCCACAGGCAAAAGCTTTCACAATAATGAAGCATAACCAAAGAGAATCAACAAATGAGACAAAGGAAGCAAGCCAAAGTCAGATAAGAATTTCTTATTATTCCAATAAAAAATACATTCATACAGAAATATAACAATTTTGCAAAACAATTTCAAATAAAAATTTCATAAAGCATAAACATAACAATTTTACAAAAGTTGTTTTTTTTTTCTTTTTATATAAAGATTCAGTTGAGAACAAAGAGCTGTGTGTGTATGTGTGTGTGTGTGTGCGTGTATGTGTGTTTGTGTACGACAGGACAAGTTGGGGTAGTGGGATGAAAGAGAAGAAAAGTGATGGAAAGTGTAAAAGATGTGAGCAAACATGGGGCTAAATCAAGGCTCAATTACCCCTTGACCAGTATTGGCTGCTGTTTCACACACTGGATGTTCCTCTCCTTGCTCACAAAAGGCCTTGCCAGCACTCTGAATCTATTGCAGCAAGCAGTTTCAAGTTTGTACTCATCCTGTCTCTTTCACCCACTGATCTGAAATCCATATGTCGTAGCATGCCACAGTGCAACTTGCTGCAACATTGGATTCCGGCGCGGGGCTACAGCGGGTCGTTGATCTGGAGAGGGCGGCACGGATCACTTTATCCTCGAGTTTAAACAAATCCCTATAATTATTTCGGTCTCCACCTTTTTTTTTTTTGTCGAGTATCCATCTCCCGCCTCCGATAACAAATCTAACAAATACAGATTCACCTTTGGGGAGATATCGTCATAGTGTGTTTGCCAAATCTCCACGTACACCGTCAATGGTTCAGCTCGAATGGTTGATCTTTATCTTCTCCCGAGAGCGCCCGCCCCCTCACTCACTCCTGTGGTTTTCATAATACTGTTGCAGCTTGGCTAAAACAACGCTCCCCAGACAGGTCAATAACCAACCTACACAGTCAGCAGTCTGTGACAGATTCCATGCCAACAAAGCCTTTAGCAATTCATTACTGAGAGGCAGTACAAGGCGAGGCCTGTCCAACTGCAGCCTGTTAATTACAATAAATCTTTAGCTTTTTCTTCAGTCCCACTTGTGTGGATGAAAAGACAAGGGGTGGGGTGGGGTTGGGGGGGTGATGGTGATGGGAGGGAAGGATACAGGGGACAACAGCCGAAGTTTGGCAACATTATAAATACAAAGACCTGTTTTTGTTGATTTTGTCGGGTAAGTTGTACCTTAGAGCTGTGAGTGATGGACTTCAGTACATACTACATGGTAGTTAACAACTTTAATAAATGAATTTAAGTGCTCTAAACATACATAATTTGTCTTATTTACATATTCTGACTTAATTGAAGTGATATACATGAACTAAATTAGTGCTCTGAAATTAAAAAAAAGCAACCAACTTAAAAAAGGTCCTCTCTGGAACATTTACATTTTAACACCGCAATTGTTTTGTCTTAATAGATGACAACGGTCATTACACACCGAAGAGGCGCGAGTTAATTTGTAATTGAGCCTTGATCAAGCTTGTCAAATCACCCATACGACAAATGTGACATTCCCCGAGGAGTTCACCACCACGAGCAGGGCTACGTCACTTGCATAAGGCACCATTAAGGTCAACAGTGCATTATTAGATAGAAAACCGAAAGGAATTACAAAAATAAAAGTTAAAAAAAATGTCCTCAAGGCATAGGATGAATGCGAAGAAAACAAATTAAAAAAAAAAAAAAAACAGAATGCATGGATTAGTAAGCAGTGGCGAGTTCTCCAGCCGGATGAAAAACAAAAGTGATGGAAGTGGATGAACAGTGGAAATCATCAAGGCGTTATGTACAATATTGTAACATTTAACCGTTCGCATTTAGCTGCACTTTTATTGAAACTATTTGCAGTCCTGATTACAGTGGAAACAGGAAATGAACAAACCCTAGAACCATGCAACACCTGTCTATGATACTGAAGTTATAGTATAGTTGTGTTATACCTCTAAGCACACAGCTTATACAATTGGACTACAAATGAGCTTTGTAGCTTGTAAAAAAATAATAAACCAGGCTACATAACACATTGCACATTTAGTAGCTGCACCAAAAACACCAAAAAAAGCTCCTGTCATACAGTGACCAGGGGGAGTTGTGGTCCCTGGGCCACAGACCGGAGGGCGACCCGTGTCGTCGGCCCTCTTTCTGGTCAAACCCAAGGCCGCAAAGGCTTCGGATGAAAGGAACCCGACCCCCTCCCCCCGGTTTGGGTGCCAAGACAGGCAGGAACTTCCTCCCTGCCCCATCCTCACATTGCCACTGGGGAAACGCAAATGGAACACGTTTCCCCCAGAAACCCATTCAGTCCACAGCAACATTGGTACCAGCCCCGGACCATCATCCATCAATCCATCCATCTCCTCTTCCCTCCCATATCCTCTCTTCTTCTTCTTCTTCTTTGCTCCTCACATGGGGCCAGTTAGCCAATCTCAGACATTCACAGTGCACACATGCTTACCTCAGACAGTTTTTCTTTTTGTAAAGTACCAGTGTATCTGCTGTCCGGGAGATGTCCCCAAATCATCATGCACCATACATACAATTCATTCATTCTTTTTGTGTCTTTTATGATTTTTTTTTTCTTTTTTTGTGTGTGTTAAAAGTCCTTCTCAATCAAAAATTTCTCCCCATCCATGATTTTGTCCTCTTGTTGCAACAGACAACCTTCAGAGCGCCTTTCTCCAAAGAGAGGTCCCGGAGGCACTGGGTTTCAGTATGGTGCAAAACGGCATGCTTTGGCTGGAACACACTCCCACCACTCCGCTCTGGGACAGTTCAACCAAGAGACTGGTCGGGAGACAGCGTTATTTTTTTTTTTCCTCCTTTAAACGTTCGCCTACGATGCGTTGCTTGGTTGGTGCTTGCCCTGCTTTAGATGTGCCTCTTCATGTGAAGAGCCAGATGGTCAGACCTGGAGAAACATCTGGGGACACAGGGGAGGGACAAAGGAAGTTAACAACTGCACAAAACAAATAGACTCGTGCTGAATGGGATTTGCTGACACGTGTTTGAGGAGGCACTTGAATTATTTAATTAGTGCGTTAAAATAACAGTATGTGTTGCCCAATAGATCATGATTTCCCAACAAACTCTTCTTGCATCACTATTTAAACGACACTACAAAGCAGATCTTATCAACACATGCGCATCACGAGTGCTTTCATCTATCTGTTTGCCTAAAATGAGACAAAAGCTTATCAGAAGGTGTTCTGTGCAGATAAAGCGCCGCCTCACCTGTCACAGTGACTGCATTTAAATGGCTTTGCCCCAGTGTGCTTCCTGAAGTGTCTGGTCAACTCATCGCTTCGTGCAAAACGCCACTCGCAGCCCTCCCATGAACACCTGTACGGTTTCTCACCTGCAACGGGAGCAAAGAGACTTTTAGTTGTGAAAATCAAAAAAAGGAATATTTAGAAAAAGCAACAACAACAACAAAAAAAGCAGTGCATTGTGGGTTTTTCTGCTGCGACCATTCATGGTTCAACACTGTTGTTATTTAAATATAGTCAAATCAATCAGCCTCGGGGCCAGGCCTGATGACATCGGTTACGACAGATCACTCAAGATCCAGATTCCACTGAACCTGTTGGATCACTGGCTCCATTTTCATGCAACCTGAAACATGTGAAGAATTTTAAGAGAAATGCAAGGCGGCTATGAGAAAGCCACACGTGCAATTTCACGCTGCTAATCAAAAATAAGGGACGGTCAAATGACCATTCAAAGCCTTCCAGCTCGGTGCCCCTGGCTCCCCGCCCATTCACCCTTTCCCATGGTGAAACCCAATCTGTTTTGAAGGACCGAGTTCTTTTATCTCCCATGTGCAACCCCTCCCCCCCCGGCTGCCGCTCTACCTCCCTCCCTCCCTCGCTCGCTCACTCGCTCAGTCAGTCACATTCCAGATAGATTAGGTCACAGTTTAGGTATCCAGCCATGCAGAGCTAATACTCACAGAGCTCCAGCTGAGGACATCATGCAATGTGGACCTTTAATTACATTACACAATGGATGGACAATGCCATTAAGGTGGAAGACTGAATTAATAGCACTTCCACCCTTCACTCAATAAAAACTGAGATGTTTTAACTGTGTGCTAGGAGTTACTCTTGCTTGACAACCGCAGCCCCTCAGCCCCTTCCTTCCCGTCTACACAGGTCACATGAGGTCACACATCAGCTATTCGATATGGTCTCGAGCTCACCTGTATGAGTGCGCTGGTGTGCTTTTAGGTGGGAACTCTTCGTGTAAACCTTGCGACACCCGTTGAAGTGACACCTGTGTACTCGCCTCCTGCCGTCAGGAGACGCGTCCCCAGAGATGAGTCCCGTCTTTTCCGAATTCTTTGCGATTCCGCCGGTTCTGATTTTGACCGGCAAGTGTAATTCGGCATGTGTGCCAAGCCAGCTGTTTGTCACGCCGCTGGGCTCCGAATTGGCCTCTGGAGAAGACGGGGGAGTGCTAATGATGGAGGGGCTAAAAGGTCCAGAGCCAACCAAGACAGAACCCAGAGGGTTGGAGGTAAAGCTGTGTGTGGGCGAGAGCTCCTCAGAACTGTCTGAAGCTTCGCTGCTGGCGTCAGAATTCACACTGTTGGTGTCCAAGATTTGGCTGTCCTGATTGTCCTCCTCGTGGGCTTGGGGGATCTTTGGGTCGGACTCGGCCTTGGCCTTATCCCCACAGGCCAAGATCAACTTGCTCCAGAGGTCCTCCTGGCCATCAAACTTGAGGTCAGATGTGGAGACGTAAGGCTCGCTCTGCAGATAGCGTTCCAACTCCAAGCATGTCTGGCGAAATACAAACAAATGAGGAAATACAGTAAGAATAAATGAATTAGAAACACAACCCCTGGAGAGTGGAAGTTCATTCACACCAGTAAGTGCTTCTGTGGGAAATCCCTTTAAATGATGCATGTGCACATACCCCCAAATACTCTGATATAATATTTTCACAAGGCTTAGAGCAGGAAGTTTCAACCAGGAAATGAGGAAATGTGTTGTTTCTCTGCAAATAACCCAACACTTTACATTTGTTTTAACACTTGTACTGTCTTGTATATCCTCCTGAGACCCAACAATGCATTTTTGTCCTCAGTAGGAGACAAAAGTTTGACAGTTTTACTTTAAAAATGCTGTCCACTGCAAAGGACTTTCCATTAAAAAAATAAGTCAATAAATAAAAACTATTTTTAAAAAATGTATCTGAGAAAACTGCTACGTTATACAGTTTCCACTCAAGACAATTGTTAAATGTAAAAAAGGCTAAAATTGTCACTTTCCTGCATCTCAGGAGGATGTGGCATGTTGATACACAAACTGGTCATGTTAAATTCACATAAGACTAGCTGCTTTTTGCTCCATGTTATCCACTATACAGAAACAAACCTAATTTAATTTAATCCAGCCTCATTTCAGGCATCTTAACATGCAGCTGCCATCTCAGTTTCATGAGATTTATTCAGGCAGAGCTTGTCACCCCATAAACTCCAACCACCCTGCACCTGAGTGCTGCCAAAGTGTAAACGTGCATTGTCATTTCAGCGGCCGAATGAGTCACTGCACAAATTTAGAGTCCTTTTAAGGAAGCCACTCAACTTCCCCTCCAACATGAGCTATTCAGCTGCTTTTCCTCATGCGTACCTCTGACATGCAATCACATCCTTCCTCAGTGTCAGCCACTCAACCGGCTGTAAAGATACACTGGCTCCAATTTACTCAGGGGCCATTAAAGTTGAAAAGCAGGACCATTCATTAGGAGGTGCACAGAGACAACAGCTTTGACAAGGCAGATGTAGAATAAATATTTCCTCTAGGCGCACACTCTTCTGCAGCCTTACACAATATTTTCCAGCTGCACTGGTATCTACTCATGCAAGGAGGAATTGGCTATGGCTGACATTTGATAGCCCATTCACATCCGAGGATGGAGCAAAAAACAAGTTTAGAAATGATAAATATGATGTAAAGCAAACCATAAAGTGCACATCTGATTTTTTTTTTATTTGCTCTTTAAGTCAAATCATGTTAGATGAAATAAACAGAACATCCTTCTGATCCAACTGACACTTGAACTCTACATCTATTTTATTCATTTTTTTGTCGAAATTGCTTGGATTGTTTGTTCTAGATCATTTTATTTCAGCGACTAACACACGATGGTAACATACATATATAATAATAATAAAAAAGAAGGTGCTTATGCCCAGAAACCACCTGGTCACAAGAAGTCATGCTCAAAAAATATATCAGAGCAGTGAAAGCTCCAGAGCCACGCTGCTGTTTGAGTTCCTCTGGACTCATTCATCTTGGCGCAGCAGAGCCTCGACTCCAGCTGTCAGACTGACACACTGATCCACTTCAGCCTGCCAAAAAAACTTCACAACCAAACTGATAACGAAATAGCATGTCAAAGCCAGGGGGACGAAATACCTGTCCGAGTATCGTACTTGTTTACAAACCGTTACGATAAGAAATTTCTTCTATTAAAAAAAAAAAAAAAAAAAAAAAATTCTCTTGGATCGAGGCGCACAACCGCGGCGCATTACGCACCTAATGTATCAGCGCAAAGAAAAAAAAAAAAAAAACCTGCTCAGTTCCGCTTTGCCACACAATCCCTATCATCGGCTTTGAAATACATTCATAGTGGATGATATATTCACCTGCTGCCAGTACTCCTCCAGTGATGGTAAGGCTGAGAAATAGCCCGTGTCGTGAACTATTTGAAGTTCTTGAAAGATGCTGCACATGGGTAGAACATCCATTTTTTTCCCGAGCTTGTAAAAAAAAAAAAACAAGCCTATTTAGCTGCACTTCAATCTGTCTCCCCAGGTATAAAAAAACACCCAGTTGAATGAATAAGAGAGATGCTGAGAGTTGAAGTATCCCCTTGCTGGAGCTTTTTTTTCTTTTTTTTTTTTGTTGCATGCGACGCAGACGGAGAAGCGCTTGTTTTCGGCGCACAGACCAAGCAGCGTCCGATCCCCCCCTTTTTCTCGCTTGTGTTCGAGATATTTGCAAACACTGCACCGGACTGGATGGGGAACAACTGCGCTCTGCAAACTTCCCTATTCAAACCTCGAAGCCCGCCCCCCCTTCCTCACGGCAGGATTACGCCTGCACGATGCGCACCAATCAGCGCGCACCAGCGGAGAGGAGCGCAAATGATATCACAGCCGACCAATCACAGCCGCCCTCTGACTTCATTTGGGTCATCCTCGGTTTTGATTGGTCGGTTTGACTCCCAGTGTCTCGTCTTTGATTGGCTGGTTATTTATAGGCATGTATATAACCGATGATCTACTCGCTTTCTCAGTAGTGTCTTGTGTCGGCTGCATGTTTCGCCACAGACAGCGCATGTGAGCCGAAACAGCGCTGGAAACGCTCAACCTCTTGTGTGTAACTTGCAAAACACTGCTGTTTAAGGCTATGACTTCACCGAAACTGGAACTGTGGCGAAAGACTTGTGTTGTCATCATCCTCAAAAAAGTTCCACTGAGTGTTTATGATGCGTCCTGGCAAACAGTGATTCATCTGTGGCCACATCATCATCATTATTGTTTTATTATTATTGTTATATTATTATCTTATCACTAAGTGAGTTTAAGGGAAACACTTTAGTACTCACTTCTCGTCTGAGTGGGTGAATGTGAACCAACACACTTCTGCTTTATCTGTACATGACAAGATTCAACTTGTGCCTTGTCCTCAGATGAGTTTTGACAAGTCGAACCTGTCATAAGTTTGGATTTGTTTCACTATAGTTTGTATTTTTAGCGGAATATTAGAGTTGTTTCATGGACTAACTTGTGCTGAGATTGTTAATAAACGTTTGTCTTTAATGCTGCACTATTGTCTTTATATACAATCACATAAAAAAAATAGTCATCAAAAACAATGGTTATATAATCAAGTGTTAAGCCTATCTAGTCTAAACATGTCTATACGCAACTGCCTGATACTTTTTAAATACAATTTTGTGTCTGATTTTGTATTATTATAAAGAAATACAAATAGAATTTACATATAACCATAGCTATAGTTCAATGAAACATATATACAGTTGTGGAAAAAAGCATTAGATCATCAGAAGTCATTAAAAACAATGGTTATGTAATCAAGTATGAAGTCGATCTAGTCTAAATATATCTATACTCCAATGCCTGATGCTTATTTTTATATAATTTTGTATCTGACTTCAAATTATTATAAAGAAATACAAATAGAACTTACATATACCCATAGCCATAGTACAATAACACATATATACAGTAGTGGAAAAAATGATTACACCATCAAAAGTCATCAAACACGATGGTTATGCAATCAAGTACAAAGTCCTGTGTGTACCATGTGACTAAAACAGACAGAAAAGAAAACATGGAATGAATAAAAGCATTGTTTTTGTCAGTACAATGACATAGATA
>JAPTYQ010000014.1:3519950-3530813 GCA_029814465.1 Ostorhinchus cyanosoma
CCCCGCCCCCTAGCCCCCTCCCAGACTCTTGGCTCTGCTCATGGAGGCGGGTTTGACACGGCGAGGAATCCTGAAAGGGAGCTCTGGGTGATGAGCTACAGTATCATCACGCATCAGAATTCAAGGCCACTTCTCCAGAGATGCTCATGTAAAAGGGGACGGATGTGAACGGCATTCATTAGGCGTCAGCATCGGCGCTTCATTAAAACCTCTTTTATGGTTAATAGTTCCTGGGTAGACGTGGTGGATTTTTCATGTGAATTCTGTCACGCCGCCTCTGCCTCTTCACCACCGCCACGCTGCTGCTGCTGCTGCTATCTGCGGGTTGTTCACGCCATGTTACACTCGGAGATAGCGGCTCGTGGCCAGATTACGATCACATTTGGAATTAAAATTTAAAGCCTCATTAATTTTTCAACCACCCTTTACATGGTAGCTTATGTTAACATGGTTTGTATCATTTACAAAGTTTGTACTTTTCCTAAGTACTTGCAACATCATCTTAATCATTACACATGCCCGTACGTTTCCAGAACGCGTCTTGAAATGAAGCAATTATCGAATTAAGTGGCAGTAACAGCGATATATATTATACCTAAATGGATACCTCGGGACAGAAATTGAACTTGCGGGACTTTAGATTCCGCCATTGTCTCCGCTTGCCAATAACCACGACAAGGTCAATGCTCTGGAGGTCATTTGTCTCCCCCCACCTGATGAGAAATATTGACCAAGAAGCTGTGAAGAACCCGGAAAGTGCCATAGCGCAACTTTTTCACTTTGACATATAAGTGAGGCAGTACAGTGAGTGTGGATTAAAAGACTTGATGCAGCGAAGAGAGCTATCACTCAGGATGAAGGATTGAGAACGGCGGAGGGGTTACGCCGGGGCCATTTGCGCTGAACCTTTTTTTTCCGGGTATATGGTCAATAGCAACAGACTGGAAACCCATAGGTCGGGGCTGGCAGACAAAAGCGATGGCTTACCCCCGTCTCGTCTCACTCGGGAACCGGTCAAATTTGTCCCCTGGGAGTGGAGAGACCTTCTAACATAACTCAGCCCTTTGACCTTTCAACCTGAACGGGGCCCTTTTTCCTGCTGTGATGGATGGCTTTTTGTGCATGGTTCAGGTCTGATGATTTATAGAGAGCTGCAAATATTTACTTTTTGTCTTCTTCTCCTCCACCACTTTAGATTTAACCTTTATATCGTAGCCCTTTGCACTCGCACGCTCATCTTTTCTGATCAATTAGCATCGCGCTGAATAGGCAGTCCGACGCACAGTTACATATGACTGTGACAGGGGTTCTCCTGCGCTCTGATGTCTCGGGTAATTTTTCACTTTTTTTAATATCCATCTGCCAGAATGTGTGTTTAATGGCTTCCCAGGGGCCTGAGGCTAAAATGTACTTTGTGTCGAAGTGGGGAAATGTTACCTCTAACCGTGGGAGTTTCCGATAAGAGTCAAGACAGAGCAAAGATTATCTTAAAGGAGTGATATTTAGCTTTTTTAAAAATGGAATTATGCATTTTTCAACATTCCCTTATAGTCTGCATGAACTGTAAATGCTCTATTTGGGTCTGATTTCCTCATGAATTCAACTCTGCAGGTCCATCTTCAACCCTTTTTCTGACTAATGATACAAAACGGAGACAGGTGCTTTTGAGCGCTGGCCCTTTAAATGGACATGACTCCACCCCCTACAGGTTATGACTGTGCTACTCTGTCCTGTTCAACCAACAACTGAACATTTTAGGTAATCGGCTCCAAGTTTGGACGTTATTTCAGTTTTTACTCCAACCGCTGCAGCTGATAAACAATTACGTCGTACTCGGAGAAATGTTTGTCGGAAGTCTGGACCTTATTTGTGCAAATGTCGTGACGTAATTAGTTATAAAACACAACAAATTAAGCAGGAATTCAAACAGGTTGTAGAAATCCACTCGATTTTTGTCCAAATATATATAAAGATAGCTTTGCAGCACCTGAGAGGTTCAAATTCAAACTTTATGAAGTATTAGAATCCCGAAATACATAAATAAATGAACCAAAGACTAAGCAAAATATGACCCCTTTAAAGAGCTTTGGACCCAAAATCCTTTCTTCATCATCTTTCTTTATTCTGATACCAATCTGTTACAACCCATGACCAGAAGTTTACACTGCAAAAAAGGGTGTCTAAAAACAAGATAAAAATAGTAAATCCAAGAATTTCAGCGACAGTGGTTTACAACTAAATGCCACCTAAACCTAAGACAAATATTATCACAAAATAATATGAAAAACTGTATGAGCTGCACGGTCTGAACCAGGAAAATTAACACAAGCTTTTAAAAACATGGAAAAGTGGACTTAAGCACCTTAAAAACTATAGATATTATTAATATATCTATTTTTTTTACATTTATTTAATTATTTTATGCACTTATTTAATTGTAATTTTCTTTTTTCATTGTTATCCCATTTTATTTTATTTTATTTTTTTATTTTATTTGTTCAGCTCTACTTTACTGTTTGAACCCATACCTGTACTTTGTTAGTGGATCCTTTTTCTTTTTTTTTCCTTTCTTTTTTTTTTTAAACAAAAAAAAAATTGCATTTCCAAAACTAACAGAAATGAAAATCTTCAATATAAAGTATCAAGTATATTTGATAGACTATAATAATAACTAAGTTCCTTCAATGAACTTCAACAAAATTTAAGGGACTTTTACTTTGTTTATGAACTGATGTTCTCGTAAAATTTGGACTCTTTTTGTATTTGACTTCATTCTCATAAAATGACAGCTTTTATCTCCATATTTGTAGTGACAAGCGTTTTTATTTTCTTCACCGTCATAGTTTTGCCATTGTAATATACAGTAGTGCAAACTTGTGCGATTCTGGCATACCCTTTTTTTTTTTTAATGGTTGTTAAGTCCTCGGATGATCTGCAGTAAGTCCTGTTGGTAAAAAAAAAAAAAAAAAGATGAAATATTTCTCCAGTCATGCTTTTCTGAAACCCTTTTTAACGCTTTCTAACTTTTCCTTTAGCTCTTCTTTGTGTTTCTCCTTGTCGACTAGCTGCCTGTCATAACCGCCTGCATAAGCTGCTCTGTAAAGAAGTGTAAGAAACACAATGAAAGCTGCCAGGCCTTTGGATAAACCCAAAATGGGAAAGTCACAGACTGAAAATGGACAGAGTTAGGCTTTAACACTGTTAGCTCGCCTTCTCTTCATGCTATTTCTGCTGCACCCCGGGCACTTGAACTGAGAAATACCTGCTCGGAATCCTGTCAGTTTTACCTGCGTTCAGACGTAACATGTGGAATGCATAAGGACAGTGGAAAATTACAGACAGTGAGATCGTATAGGGTAAAGTAGGCCAGTGTGTTACATAATAAGCTGACAGGTTAGAACAGTGTGAGTATAGCTCCCTGCAGATAAGTGACCCAGAAATCTCAGCTGCAGGTTTATGGCACAACTCCAGTACACACAGTTCTCATTCCCCTCATGTTTCGATGCACAGACTGCTGTTTTTTTTTTTTTTTTTGCCAAGAATGAGAAACATTTTAACGTCAGTAAAGACAAAGAGACAAACATTTGTTCGCCCAAGTTATTCATTACATTTCAGCCTTTCGGCATAAAGGTGAGATGGATGAACATTCGTCTTTCTAGGTCAGTATTGCAGGTTTTTTTTTTCTTTTTTTTTCGATTTTGCACAAAGTTACGGTCCAGTATGAGAACATTTACGTTACGAAGGACTAAAATGAATCAACTGGTAAAGCAGAACAGTCAGACCCAGTGCTACCTTTATGGCACTTTTTAAATGAATTATTTTTCTCCACACTGCAAAAATCTAAATCTTACCAAGTGTATTTTTCCTAATTTTTAGTCTAAATACCTCATCACACTTAAAATAAGACATAATCACCTAAAGAGTAACTTTTCAGTGTGAAATAAGAATGTATTTTTAGACAATAGATCTGGAAAATCTGATTTCAAGAAATCTTACCAAGATAATTTTCACTTGTTCCATTGGCAGATTTTTTTTGCTTGAATTAAGCAAAAACATCTTGAATTAAGCAAAAAGATTTAGATTTTTGCAGTGCAATAACTAAAATGAATCAACTGGCAAAGCAGAACAGTCAGATTTAACCCATAAAGACACAGTGCTACCTTTATGGCACTTTTCAAATTATTTTTTTTTCTCTATTTAACCTTTTTTAACTCATCAAGACCCAGAGCTACTTTTGTGTCACTTTCAAAATTATCATTTTTTCTATATTTAACCTTTCTTAAGTGATTTATCACTTTATCATCCCAAAAATTTTGACATCATTTCATCTCCTAATAATTCGTCTCAAATTTGTTTGCTCTTTTTGCTCAAAAAAGTGTGATCATTTTTATTGTTCTGCTCTCAGGAATAGACAAGCTGTTTACTGTAACAGAAAAGGCGCTCTGAGTCAAATGTGTGAATTTGTTAGAAATTTTGGAACATTATGATGTTTTCATCCCCAACTTTTTTTTTACATTTTATGTCCAAAATCAAATCTATTAAGTATAATTTTTCATAACCATGTAGTCACTCCAATACGGACATCTCAAGTGATGTAAATATTTTTGGGACACCCTGTATTATCCTCTGTATTGTGCATTTTTTTCTGTGAAAATAATGTATTTTCCTCTATTAAACTAACGGACCATGTAGATGTCAATCAAAGCTCATGTTAAAGTTGAGGGTTATTATAACAAAAACAGAGAAACCTGAAGAAAAACTATTACTTTGTCAGTGAAATCTATCATTAACTGAACATAAAACAGGTGTCTCCATCCACTGTCATTGATCCAACTCTATGGGTTTTACTGTTGAACCAATGTTGTAGAAGATGAAGGCGTTTCCATGGTAACTACGGAGCCTCTGAACATCCAAATTGGTCAAATCTGATAAAGATGAAAAGCTGTATTTTACACCAGTTATTTACATGTATTAATAGTTTAGTGGAAGTCAGAAGTTATTAAACATTTTAGATCAGTAGATAGTTTCGGTCGCCAGTTGCTGTTTGAGTCTTTAAGGTTTAAGTCATTTAATGTCATTTATTATAATATTATCCTCTGTATTTTCTGTTGTTTTTTAGTGAAACTTAGGGATTTTCTTACGTTTAAGTCACCGATCATGTCGATGTTCATAAAAACTCAGATTAAAGTTGAGGGTTATTACATCAGACACAGAGAAAATGGACGAAAAAGTGACTTTTTTCTGCAAAAATGACAAATGACAGTGGATGGAGACACTTGATTTATCTTCAAACTCCATGTTTTTTTACTGGTTATAGATGACGGTGTTTCCACGGTAACTACGGAGCCTCTGAACATCCTAATGAGTCAAATCCGGTGACCATGACAATTATGACAAACTGCATTTTTCACCGATTATTTACATGTATTGATAGAATTAATGGATCAAACAGGTATTAAACATTTTAGATCAACTTTATTCGATGGCGGATGTTTGGGGTTTTTATGGGTTAAAATATACGTGGAATGATAGAAGGACCGTTTCAAAGCTGTTCCTGGTTGTTAATTGCGCTCTGGATACAAATAAATAAATAAGTAAATAAAAATGATGTTATGTAATGTTGTTAGGATGGCAGCTGCTCCACGTGTGGGACACATTAAAGCAGATTTAGGAGGATTCACTCTCCCTCTGTTTGTAAAATTTGGAGTGGCACCCATAAACCCCCCATAGAGCTCCAATCGGCCACAGGCACAAGAACTGAAAAGGCGGATAAGTGTATTTTTATTGGGGAAGGAAATAATACAAAATAGCCGTGGGACAACTGGAATTAATTTAAATCTTGCACAAAACATCAGTGAATCACATCCGAAATTTTTTTTTTTTTTTTTTTTTCCCTCGGAGCCAGCTGTGATGTTTACAACGTTGACTTGTTTTAGATTGCATGCACACACAAACACAAACACAAACGCACAAAGGTTTGTTTTTTTTTTTCCCTTCACCGTAAGTCACCAATGGCGTAGAAGAAGAAGAAGAAGAAGAAAAAAAGTGGAATAATTAGACAGATCAGAGGAAGAGATCCTTCGCTAGAGGTCATGCGTCTGATAAACGATGGGCTCGCCTGCGATGCATGTTAAGTATCAGTGTAATTATCCAGACTGTGGCGTCGTATGAATGTGTGTAATGTCACGGCCTTTCTTCCTTCACCCCCCTCAGGCGATTGCCTTCCTTGTCTGACGCTCCACAGACAGGGAGTGAAGGTCACTTGACCAGAAGAAAAAAGGTCAAGGGAGGGACCAGACCCATGACAGACTGATCAGCCCACCACCAGTGAATGGTGAATTTAATTAAGATTGAGAGTGACATTTTCTTCTCCCCATCTCCTTTTTCCCTGGATCCCAGTCTGTGGGGTTCTGATTATCAATTTTTCTGAAAGAATAGGCACTTCAATCAAATGAGGATAGAGCCCCCCCGAGGGGATTAATGAAGGTTTAGTAGGCTTACTTTCACATTCCTGCCTCTTTTTTTTTCTTTTTGTACAGAAACTTTCCGGAAAAATCGCTTGTCAAAAATTCTCTTTTTACCTAATCTTAGAGGTTGACAAGTTCATGTGTTAAAAAAAAAAAAAGACGGTTTTAGAAATGCACCAGATATCTTCATTAAAACATCAAAAAAAAAAACCGTCTTCACCATCCAGGCACCAGCTCATCCAAGGCAGACCTCCTTCCTCTAAATTGAGAGAAGCTGGTGCCATGACAATCTGTGCTTGCTTTGCAGATTCTTTGGAGCCGATGGGGGACCCGGCGCAATAAAAAAAAAAAAAAAAAAGGAGCCCTTCCTGAAGGTTTGGCGGTATGTTTCTGTGGGCGACACACGGGAGATCAAGGGAGTGAGAGAACTGACTGGGCAGGCCTAGAGCCGCCTCTCTCTCCGGGGACTCTTCACTTTAATCACGGTGCAGCCAAGCAAAGTGATGGTGAACTCCACATGCCTTTGGTCTCCTTCATTTTTCTCTTCGTCTGTCTTCATCTTTGTCTCTTACATTTTACTTCTGCTTATAGTTTCCTTTTTCCGTCTCTGTCCTCGCTCTTCTTCCTCATATTGCCGTCTTTGTTCTTTCGCCCCTCATGGATTTTGTTGTAAAATCCAAACTGCAGGCTGCATGCTTTTTTATTTATTTATTTATTTATTTTTTATATTGCACCACAAAGTAAACACGTACAGTACCGGGGAGGTGTTAATCGTATAAAAGTAGCTTGAGGTAAGCAAGGAAGGCACTTTGCAGCAGCTCTAATTGAGGCCTGGACATGTCCCTGATCACTGAGTCTCTGGAGGCTAGCTGCCATAAAAGCAGTGCTAGGAGCAGTCATTACTGCACAGGGAAACATATGGTGTCAGGTATCTTTAGGCTTAACTGTCCAGTGGCACAGTGAAGAAATGAAGGCTGGGGACATGGGGAGCTGACCATTATGAGAAATCCGGAAGGTGTTGCACAGTGGAGGCCTCAGACAAGCATGCCATTTACAGCTGCCTGTTGTCTCCACTGTGTTTTATTGAAACACCAGAAATGTTTCAAGCGGAGAACCTGCATCGAGACAAGGATGTGGGATGTCCATGTTTTTTTTTTTTTGTTTTTTTACATTATATTAAAAATAGGCCACAGAAAAGCTAAAATGTAGTGTAGTTCATATGCAACACACTAAACAGAAATAAAAGCGAAATGTATTTTATTCCTGTTTCGCCACAGCAGAAGGAAGTCACGCACTAGAACACACTACGAGTCGATGCTATGTGGAAGGGTCCGTCCCAAAGCCCCCACTTGGCCCTACAGTTCATCCCTATCCCTACGTTTGGAGGGTAGGGAGTCCCATTTGTCTTTAGGGGGGTGGGGGGGGGTGGACATTCTGCCCGTCATCTATCCCTTCGGACGGACTCGGCTTGGATGCAGAGTCGCGATGGTTGCTTGAGACTGAGGGGAAGAATTTGCCGCCACCCATAATTCTTTGCGAACACTTGTATTTACCCCCAATTCCCGTTCTAAAAATGGCAACCGGAGCCGGAAAGGAATCGCACAAATGTAAGTTTTAGTCTCAAATAGCTGCAGTTTTCTTTTCAAATCTGTTGGTACGTCGTAGTTTATTGCAAACGAAAACATAAAGTTGAGTTAGAATATTAGATTTGTCAACTTCCGCCTCGTCATATACGCGACCTCGTCACTTATTGATGATGTCGGTGTCCCACGGTGCTGGTTGAAACGTTTGAATCCCTACCACTTGCGACTCCGTTCCAAAGTGGACTATGTTAGTTGCCAAGGGGCGGGGCAGGGGCAGGCCCTAAGTATAAACCTAATTGTTTACACACCTCTGTGTTATAGTATCATCAAGTTTTCTTCTTCAAACTAATAAAACTCATGTTTAATTTGAAAGTTGCTCAAAACAACTTCTTTAAATCTTCACGTGCTGCAGCAGCTGATAGTTTACATTATAGCTCTGTTAGCTTAGCTCGATTTTTAGACAGAAAACAGCCACAGTGAAACTACTAATCATCTCTGTTTACTGTATAATTTGTGTTGTCAGTAGCTGAACTAAAGATCTGTTTGGAATCGAACAAACGAGGTCAGAACTGTTATGATTTAGTCCGAAATGTAGATCAACAAATGGCAGCAAAACATTGGTTGAATTCATACCAAATTGGGTTTATAGGTTACCAGTGATCCAGAATAGATCTGATTCTATTTTGGGAAAAGTGAATGAAACATGAAGAAGCTATTGACTGTGTAAAAATATAGAAAATTCAACAAATTAAACAGGCTCTCCAATGCTAAAATAAACAACATAGAAATATTAGACATCAAATTGACAAAAGATAATAGTGACATCCGTTTCTGGCTACAAAACAAGAGCAAAATCAGAAAAAAAAAAAAGCATAGACCACATTGTACGCCTTCTAGTTAGACTTGCAGGACAAAGCGCTTTGGACAGCTATCAGAAACGAAGCCTGAGCCTGAGTTATCTACAGCAGAATAAAAAAACATCCAGTCTTCAGTTCAACGACAGCAGCTGTGGCCGTCTGTCGCCACAAACAGGGATGATGAGCCATTTGCGCATCTTTGTTACTCATATTTCATTGCTGAAATAGAAAAAAAAAAAAAAACTGAGATAAAGTGCATGAGCTTTAGAGCCTTACATCCTCAGATCCTGTTATTCTATATCTGAAAGTGTTTTTTTGTTTTTTTTTTGCTGTGTTTTGATTTTCGCCGTAAGCCTCTTTTTTCTGCTTTGCTCATCACTTTTCCGTTGGTCTTTTAAATACAGCGCACTTAGAAAACACTAAAACCTCCATGATTAGGGTTGAATCGGCGGTTTTGCTGCAGAATCACATAGAGTAGTGGGGGGAAAAAAAAGTTTTCTAAAATGTTCACAATCTCGAATATTATCATGAAATATTTGCAGAAAAATCTATTTTGTATTTTTAAAGGTGTGACTGCATCAGACAGAGACAAACAAATGCAAATGTTTGTTTGTTTGTTTATTGTTTACAAGAAAAAAGGAAAAGAAATTCTTGACGGCTTCAACATTCTAAGCCCTAGGGGTGTTTTATTATCTTGCTGATGCATCCAGTTTTGACCTTGAGTGAACAATGCATGAGCAGAAGGGAGCGTATGGCTTTGGAAAATGGAACAATACTAAGTAGAGTTCAAATACAAGTGAGTCTTAAGGCGAGACACTGCAGGTGAATAGGGTAAAATGTTAAAATAATAGATATCACCATGAAACTTCCTCAGTTGATTACTTAAACATGTATGAAAAAAAAAAGGTATTACAAGTTTTTGAAATTTGTACGTTTAATTATGCAAATGAGGCATCATCTCATTAATTATGTGTAATTTTGCATACATTTTCGGTAGATAGATCTGAAGATATGATAAAGGCAGTTTTTTCATTTTGTTCACACTCAAGATGAAAATAAAATTACAAATGGATTTCAGAATATCTGCTTCAATTACCTAGGAAATCAAAAGTATACTGCCCATAGCCTTAAAAAAAAATCAATTTTCGCCTTTTTTTGTCATTAAAATGTCACATAAATCAGTCCAGGAATGATTTACTAATAAATCCTTCTGTAAATATCTTCAGAATAATGCTAAGTGTATAACTGGAAAGTTTAGTGTACGTACTGTTGGTGCTACTGTGCATAGGCTGAGATGTTTCTATTGGAGCGTGGCAAAAAAAAAAAAGGCATTTAAAGATTTACATAGGAGAATTTTATGCATTTCTATAGAAAACAAGTGTTAAAATCAGAATAAATGCTCAGACTTTAGGAATAATAATAATACAGAATATTTCAAACTCATTAAAATGGATTATTTAATAACCTGGCAGATTCCAAAATCTCAAAACTGACCACTGCATTAAAAAAAAATCTGTTTTCACCTTAATGCAATATATCACAAATACATTGGGTGTCCAGAATTTATTTTTTTATTTTTTTTCCACCAGTTTGCAGCGAGTTTTCTTCCTACAGCCGCATTCTTGTCAAATTCGGCCCTCCAGCATCTGACAGCGTCGCCAGATTCCCAGAATGCTTCTTTAGGCAAAACTGCAGAGAGGGAATGTGGCATGTACGTTCCAATACAACAGCGCAGAATCAAGTTAGCGCACATATAAAAATACTTTCATAATGTCCTTTTATTGCTTCAAGCGTCGGAGCTGCGAGACATTAGCATTTTAGCAGCGCCTAGCATTCCTGTACTGTAATATGATGCAGAGTAGTCAAACTGTCAGTAAGTCCTTATCAAGTCAATGATGTCTCTGTTGCTTGGCAGGCGTCAAAAACAAATGACGGTTGAAGCGCCATCTCCGTTTT
>JAPTYQ010000014.1:3670557-3680831 GCA_029814465.1 Ostorhinchus cyanosoma
AGCAACCTCCTTTAATAAATCACTCCACACACACACACACACACACACACACACACACACACACACACACACACACACACACACGCACGATGCCCTTAACTGACAGATGATTGCAGAGATGTGGACGCCGGGGTTGCTGTCAGTGTTGTGACTGAACATATTATGGTCTGGATTGATCCTAGATAAGCACTGGGTGTGCACCGCTTGCTACTGAGTGACAAATACAGATAGAGTTCTGTTTTTTTTTTTTTTCCTGTTGTGACATTGAAACCATTTATGGCTGTTTATTTTTTTCCCAGCTGTTCTTAATATTCTCTCATTTGATTTAAGGCCGCGATCTATACATCAAACTGTCATGATATACAAACATCTCTGCAGGATTTACCGTGGACGGTGGCTTGAATTTATTTTTCAGAGTATTACATCTAAAGCAACGAGAAAGCATTTATCTGGCTATATGACAGCGACTTCTACCAGCGCGTTTCAGACGGAATATTTCTAAGGGTAAAATAACAGACCTGGAAAGACTTCACACATTTAAGGGTAATGTGCTAACTAAGAAAAATGAAAGGTTCTGAACAACTACTGCAACAATGACGTCACGGTTTATAGTTTATATGTGTTTTAGGATCTTTCGTATTAACTCTTTATCGAGTAAGTGTGTATTTTTTTTTATTTTTATTACAAGAGTGACAGCAACAGTCACTTTACCTTTGGATATATGTGTAAAAATTTTGCGATATTGACTAAATGTAAGACTAATAGAAGTACGTAATGTCGGTTTTTCCATTAAAGCACAAATGCGATGATTTGTTCATTTATTATCATGAGATAACACAAGAAATCATTCCATAAACATACATTTCATGTTCTTTTACAGATATATTCATTATTATTATTATTATATATTACCCTTCTATCTCATACTAAATTTTAAAAGGATTCAGTTTCCTGGTGTGTCCACATGTACCACGTCCATGTTTCTTTTCAAACTCTTCTACTTCACTTGTTGTAACGTCCATTTAAAAAAAAATTCACCTGATTATAGTTGCAAAAAAAAAAAAAAAAGGTCTTTCCATTGCAGTTTTGCATAATATATAATTTGCCATTTACCATCTGCCTTGCTGGAGGTCTGTGCTTTCGCAGTGCTTTTCTAGTTTGTATTTTTTTTTATATATACACTTGAATTTTCTAACTTCTTCAAACCAAATATAGTAACTTCATTGACCTTGATGTTGTACATGACAATATCTATATTTTTTTAATTTAAAGTAATAAAGCCTTATGTCCTCCAATAATACACTAAGGTATTTCTATGAGTGTCCTATAAAGGGTTAAAGGGTACCTGTACTGGTCATTCTTTCTTCTTGTATATTACTTATAAAGGAAGAGAGCCGCGAATTCATAGTGACCATAAATGCATCACACTGGACTTTTTTATTATATGAATCAAACATGGGGGCAGAACCTATGGGGAGCAGCCGTCGCCGACCGGAAGTGACATTCCATCCTTAAATCCGGGTGATCGAGTGCAAGTAAACAAGCAGCAGTCAGTGAGCAAGATTGAGTGGAAAACCTAAGTTGAAGAAGCAAACTATGGCTGAAGAAATGGGTGTAAATGGTTACCTATTCGATCTGATAACGTGTAATTTTAGACTTGAGCTGCACAGGCCCAGTGACTAGTCCAGGTGATTAGACAATACAACATTAATTACTTCGTCACTACCGGTGAAGGAGGTAACATGTCGCTAACCATGCCTGAGTACCGAAGCAGTGACTGGGTATTCGTGCACACTTAACAACGGGCTATAATGTAAGTTACTGGACGGAACCGCTAGTATTATATGTGATCTTTTCAAATTGACTACAGGTACCCTTTAGCTCACAGTAGAATAAACTAATGTCACAGTAAGTAGCACAGATCCATGTACACATTGGAGCTGAAAGTTTTTGGACACTATTCAGTCCCTTCCATGCACAGCTGCACCAGTTCTGTTCTCAGGCCACCCTCCAGTTTGTCCAAAAATTGTTGGATGGATCCGAGTTCAGGGCTTTCCACAGGCCAATAAATACTGTATTTCCACACCAAAATGGATCTGGCATAGTCACGCTGAAACAGGAAAGCGCCTTCTTCAAAACTGTTCCACAAATCTGAAAGCACATGATTGTCTAAAACATAACTGTATACTGTAGCATTAGGATTTCCCAGGCTCTAACCATGAACACACTGTGCACTCGTGGTGTGTTCACTCGCTGACTTAAACGGCCATGACAATAAGTTAGCAGATTTTATGCTCCTCACTGCAAATCGCTGCAGGCAAGTGACTGAACCACTCCTGGAAACCGCTGTATTTGCTCTCTGGCTAAACACCAAAGTCAAACAAAGCAGTCACAATGCTGCAGCTTTGTGGAGAAGTGGTTTCATGGGTATGACAGCCCGGGCCTTTAAACATTGCATCTGGTTTTGGCTTCTTAACATCACAAATGTTTAATGCTCACTTGTTGTGTTTTGTAACGGTGGCGAGAAAGGCAAAACATGTACAGTACAGTCAGGTGTCCTTTTGCTAGGCGGCTATGATGTTTCCAGTCATCTTTAATCTCAAATTTGCATGTAAAAGAAAAAAAAAAATACACATGAGCAAGTACAAAGCCCATTTTGAAGTATGACAGCACCACTACTGACTATATATCCACATAAATTAACGGTGAAATGTTCCTTTAAGGCGACACAAGCACATCCTCAGTGTCACTTAGATGTCGCCGTGTCCCTATGAACCGTGACAGACGCGTCGCAGCGCTCAAATGAAAGGTTAAGAACATAATCACATAAACAACAACACGGCTTACACGCCCTCATCCATCACTCCCACTTTCCCGTCCGGGTGCAATCGATCACGACCGCGCTGCAACGCCATAATGGGGACGGCAGCTCTGGACGGCCCGCCATGCCATCCATCAGGTTGAAGGTAATGTGACACTCACAGCGTTTGCGTCAGTCAGACGGGATGAGGAATAGAGTGAAATTAAGCGCTCTGGTCTTTGAAGCAACACCTTCAGCAGATAATGATGATAAAGATGACGGTGTATTAGATCTTTCTGTGCAACGTCTTGAACTTTAAATCCAATCAGACCGGGCTTAAACGAAATTAAAGGTCATTTAACTTGGATGTGATGCAGATCTCTTTTGGCCTCTGTCCTTATCACTTATATTTTTCTTATTTTGGAAAAAAAAAAAAGTTGCATTAACTAGACTTTCAAAGCTGAGCGGCGTCTATGTGCTTGCAGGTTTGTGTGTGTGTCTCGGGATTCACACAAAATCCAGAAAGAGCTGACTGCTGCATTTTGGTATACTTGTGCCTTTTTGGTCAAGGAACTGACTGGTGAAAATGACAAGTTGATAGGACTAATATTTTGGAAGATATTGGTAATTTTGGAATACAATAGCCTTACAATACCCAGAATGCTTTGGCGGTGACTGCTGGACAAATATGGTACAGCATGCAAAAAATACACAACAGCATAAAAACTTCCACATCTTGTGCATTAGTAAACAAATAATGCTGGTCTACAAGTTAAATAGAAGTAAACAGTAGTGAAACTTTACCAAGTTTGAGTCACTATTAAAGAAAACTTAAGTCAAAAACGCTGGTTGGCTGTAGTTTCAAGATACAGTCTTGAGTCATAATGTGAAATTCCAAGAACTGATGACAGAATGGGTTGCACTGTGTGGAATGTGTGTCTCAGAGCAACCAGATCTACTTCCAAACACTGTCTGAACATTACAATACATTCACTTTTGTATAAATGTACATAACACTTAAACCTACACACTGAAAACATCAACTAACAAGCACTTTCGTCTGATTAATCTCATAAACCCATAAAGAATACTACATTAAGACACTAGTGCAACTTTTATGGCAGTTCCTGAATGTATTTTTCTCTATACTTAACCTTTCTTAAGTGATTTATTATCATTTATTACAATATCATCCTCTATAGTTTGGCTTTTTTTTTAAGTGAAAATCATGTATTTTCTTATATTTTATTCACTGATCATGTAGATGTTCATAAAAGCTCAGAGTAAAGTTGAAGATTATTATATAAGAAATAGAAATTTGAGGAAAAAGTGACTTTTTCTAATAAAAATCTATCATTAACTGGACATAACCATAATGTCTCCATCCACTGTCATCGATCAAACTCCATTGGTTTTACTGGCAAATCAATTAACACCCAAATGGGTCATATCTGATGACCGCGAAATAAGGACAAACTGTATTTTACACAAATTATTTACATGTATTGATAGGATTAATCGATCAGTTTGCATTTAACAGTTTACATCAGTGGATGTTTGCGTCTTTATGGGTTAAATTATGTGAGATTTAGCAAATTCACAGGTCATTTCTAGAAACGTTCAGACCGAAAATGTTACTTGATGTCTGATACTTTTAATCCAGATACTTTCCAGTGTCCACGCTCTGTCAAAACAGAGTTAAATCCTCCATACTGTTTCCCGTAAGGCCGGAGAGAGGGAATGGGTGGTGGCCTGCCCTTTTTAAACCCAAGGCTGCTTTCCCTCGGTCCACAGAACACTCTTGACAGGCCTAGGTGGTATTTTATTATTTCAGTTCATTCTGTCTATTCAGACTCTATAATTACTCCCTACATGTCATTTAACTCTGCCTTTTTTTTCAAATTACATGTCTGACCCTCTCTCGGGGATAGGATTTCCCTGCCATGTATTTTAACCCGCTCTATTTTAAACTCTCTCTCTGTTATTATTTTTCATTTTGGGCTTTTCCTTTAATCATTGTGCTATGATCTTACTTTTTGGTATTTTGTCTGGAACTGAGAGCTAAAACGTTGAAAATATGAGGCGAAGTTAGCGCAAGAACCTCAGTTAGGTCATCGTAAATGTACTCAAAAGACAGGGTTTGATAGGTGGAGGTAGTTAGCATGTTTGTTAGCATGTGCAGGCCAATGAATGCCACCCAGTTGCAATGTTGCATTAAGAAATTTATATCGTACTTAGAGTCGGAGCGGATTACTGCAGTGCACTACATTTCAATTTTAGAAATGGTTGTTAAACTAAACCAGTAAGAGATGGAAAACCAACTCCCTACGCTGCGACTACAAACAATCAAGTTGTGGGACTAGCAGAGATGTATTTCCAAGAGAGTTCCTCCTCTAATTTTAAACCAAAACATCACATTATTGGACTGATGCCTGTCTAAAAGAGACTGAGAGAAAGAGAGTGACAGGCCTTTCAGGGCTTTTGTTTATGTGAGCGTTACAGGCACGATTCCCACAAATGTGGATGGGAGCCCTTTGTAAACAGGGTTTGAGAGAAGCTGCTGTTCATCTGCCAATCTAAATACAACAAGGTCCATGGTAGGCTTCACTGCCATCTCTAATTCTGGATTTGGCTTTGTGGAGAGTGGGATGCAGCCACTGAGGGTGGAATGCTGCAGCCTGCGGACTGTCTGTAATTGTTGAAAGATACGAACCACGTGCACGGATACACACATTACACCACACACATCGACACGCAGATAAATATACTCAGAACTGGATAAAATTATGCAATAGGGCCTTTAATGCAGTTTTTGGATCGGGTCACAAAGTAAAGCAGGCAACGTCAAAGAAGAAGTAAAAAAAAAAAAAAAAGCTGTAATCCTCGACAGCATCATCTATCAGCAGCGAAAAAAAAAAAAAAAAGCCCAAAAATAAGACACGAGACAGCGAAATGCATGACAGAAAACAACCCAGAACTATTCCGGAGGCTTTACTTTATCAAATTTGTGTTTGTTCCAGTCACCTGAAATGATGTGCAGTCGTCATCAGTTTCTAATGTTCTCTCCGGGTCTCAGCATAGCAGTCAGGAAACAAGTTTCACATGACTGTGTGGAGCTGCTGAAGTGATTATCTGCACATTCGTTAGCATCAGTTAAAACGTTGAGTCCTACGTGTCAGTGGCGGTTTTTGTCTGTCATCGGTGTTGTGATGAAGTGCGTTGGTCATAATGGAGCGGTAAAAGCATCCCCCTCCCCCCTTCCTCCCCTCCCTCCAAAACAGGTGTGTGTGTATATATATATGCGTGTGTGTGTGTGTGTGTGTGTGATCTGACATGGAGCTTATTACAGATGACACTAGGGGGAGCCAAGCCATAACAGGAAATCAAAACAAATCTGCTTTAAAAATGCCTAAATGAAAGTTTCTCTCCCAAGTGAACGTAACTCACTCATAAAAGGACAGTTCTTGTCTTTCTCTCTCTTGTTAGGCTTCAGTAGAACGCTCTTAACACAGCCTTGTTGTTAAAGTTGGAAGTAAACTTGGGTAATGGAGGCCCTGTTCATTAAGGCGATGGAGTAAACTGGGGACAGGCTAATGAGAAAGGCGCCTTTGACAGACCAATGCTGGCTGTGTAATAATTGGCTGTATCTAGAAAATGGTCACTAAGGAACAAGGAGTTAAAATGGACAGAAGCTCTGAGCCTTCCAGCCGTCCCACTTATTTTTCTGTGTTTTCCACAGATTTTTTGCTTGAGTGGCCACACATAAATTGATACAAATCCATAATCCAGATTCAAGCTTAAATTCGTCTCTCCCTCCTACTTTTCCCTCACCGGAGCGTGTTGAGTATTGATCCGAACCTGAATAATTGAGGAGCTTAACCTAAGCAAGCATGTGAGGGAAATGGTACTGAATAGTACATCCCAAAATTGGGCATCAAATTTGAGGTGAACAGAACTGCGGCGCAAGTCAGTAATAAATTGGGCCCTTTTGGTTGTCTGAATGTAAGGTTTTTATTTAGTTTTTACCAGACTGAAAAGTCAATAGTGATATAATTTGGCCAAAGTTTGGAGTTTTTTTTAGGAAGAGGTTGATACGCTGCTGCACTGTAGTTCAAACCTTTTGCATGTTAGTCATTATGAAACATTTAGAAGAGCTCTAATGTAATGCACAGGACACCTCGCTCGGTACACTTTCCCAGGCACCCGCCCTCTGCTGCTCCTGAAGGGACTTATTAAAATCCATATTTTTCCACCAGACCATGTAAAAAATGTAGGAAACAACGTGCACCTGGTGCTGTTGTTGCCGGGGATGGTCGTTATGGGTCAGCATTTGGCTAAGTGCAAAAAAAAAAAAAAAAAAAAAGGAAAAAAGAAAAAACCCTCCATGCTGTGACTCAGTCTTAACTCAATCTGCTCCAGCGCAGTGAAAGTGCATGTTTTTATACATGCAACTGTCGTGACTTTCTCATTTAGGTTTTGACGTGAATCACAGCTGCCAACTGCTACTTAAACCTCGGAACTGAATATGAAAAACATCTGCCAACGCTGAAATCCGATAGTGCATGTAGCAGTTGGTGTACACTAGCAGTGAAGAGAGTTTTTGTAAAAGTGATAGTAGAAACATTAGACAATTCATAATAATACAGGAATTCCGGATTAGTTTAACCGCCTGTAGATTGCTTTTGCATATTTGGCTCAACATTCCGCCGTTTATGGAATGAGACGCTGCTCAACTCTCTGTTAATGTACGTATATTACCTGGTTTATCTGATCTTATGACGTTCATGGGTTAATTTCAACAGCTTGTTTCAGTAACGCGTATTAATTTCATGACATTCTACTGATTTTGGGATCATTTTTGTTTTGTTTGTTTATTGACTGGAGGAAGTTAGCAATAGTAGCAACAATAAAATAACCTACATACCCAATTATGCCTCATGTCACTAATTAACATTATCGCTATTGTACGTGCAATATTCAAATTAACCCTTAAAGACCCACAGCTATTTTTGTAACCACTTTAAAATGTTTTTTTTGTCTTTCCCATTTATTGTAATATTATTCTCTTCATTTGGAGTTGTTTTTCAACATAAACCATGCATTTTCTTGTATTTATCTCACTGATCTTATAGATATTCATAAATTCAAAAGGTTATTATATGAAAACAGAGACAACTGAAGAAGTTTTAAGCAGAAAAATGTCAAAACAAGTGTCTCCATCCATGGTCATTTGTTAAACTTCATGGGTTTTACTAGTGAATCAATGTTGAAGAAGATGACGGTGATTCTTTTTTTTTGTGTATGTGTATTATTTTACTGGTCCAGTCCATTTGACACACCGAAAAAAAAACAACTAAATCTTACCAAGTGTATTTTTTTCTCATTTTCTATTTTCAAAACGTTCTATATTTAATCTTCCCACCATTTATTTCAATATTATCATCCAAAAACTAATAAAAAGACCCAACATAGCAACAGGTATTTAACATTTTATGATTTGGGGCGCTAGTCAATGTTTGGGTCTTTATGGGTTAATTTAGCATCTGTTTAAGAAAAACAAATTATTTTTTTTATATAATTATACTCACATTCAGATTCACTTTATTGTCATTGCAACGTAAAGGTACAGTGCAGGCCATTTCAGTGCAAAAAAAAAAAATTATAAAAGACTGATAATACAAACACAGTAACAAAATAACATTAAGATTAAAAGGTACTATCCTAAAACACAAAAAAATATCTACAGCTGTAGTGTGACCATTTCAGGACAGATATTGGATATTGCACTGAGATAATTATAAGTAAATTTAGACAGGAAGTGGTAAAAACGACCAAAAACCACAGGAAGTGATCTGATATATACAATAAGCTCCATATAAACAGTCTAATATTTGTTTCTCAGGACACTAAGCAATCTGAGTACGACACCCAAGCTGAATGTACGGGTCAGTCTTAATCCTACTACACAGTCCTCGCCCTCCTTCCCTTCGGTGTGACCCGGGTGTTCATGACTTGACATTTTCTGACTGCAATCGTACGCTGTGACAGTAAAACAAGAGCAATATTTTCTTTCGCAGCCGAAGCTCAAATCACGTCTGTCACGCATTCGGCACACACACTCTTTCCACCCATCCACAGTATGCCTCCTGCTTCTCCGGTATCTGTCACTCTCCTCCTCGCTCTGCCCTCACATGTCACCGAAAGCCCACAGTGGAGAAGACAGGCGTGGAACAGACCAGCAGCTGATGATGAAAAATGACTCTGTGATTTGTGGATTGTCTGCGGTTGAGAAAGACAGTTTTTTTTAAGACTTGGATCAGGAAGCTGCAACAGATGGGAGAGACTCTTCAACGTACATATACAGTGGGGATCATAAGTTTACATACCCTAGCGGAATTTGGGGAATCTTTGGCGATTTTTCAGAGAATGCACTGCAAAAAATCCAAATCTTACCAAGTGGATTTTTTTTTTTTTCATTTCTAGTCCAAATATCTCATCACACTTAAAATAGGATATAATCATCTAAAGAGTAACTTTTCAGTGAGATATAATAACTTATTTTTAGACAATAGATCTTTTTTTGCTTGAATTACGCAAAAAGAATAAGAAAAACTGTCTAAAACATAAGTACTTAGAACTTGTAGATCCTTGCAAGTCAACACACTAGTAAAGATTATAGCTGTTATTTTATAACTGTCAAAATAAATGTCTATTGGTTGGTTTGAAAACAAAACTTGATTCCATAATGCACTGCAAAAATCCAAATCTTACCAAGTGTATTTTTCTTCATTTCTAGTCCAAATATCTCATCACACTTAAAATAAGACAATCACTTAAAGAGTAACTTTTCAGTGAGATATAAAGCCCTACCCGTTAGTGAAAGAACTGTTTTTGTATTGTCATTCTCTGAAAAATGGCCAAAAACAATTTTTTTTCACAAATTCTGCTGGGGTATGTAAACTTATGAGCACAATTGTATGTAATGCAATTTCCCAGTTGTTCCCAAAATAACTTGAATTACCTTGAACTCCATTATGCATTATCTTGTTTCACTTTTATTGACTTCTCTGGCTACATCCCATCGCTTCATTTTCATATCCTGGCTGTTTTTGACACTTTAGACTGCACTGTCATCACACTTAAAATAAGACTTAATCACCTAAAGAGTAACTTTTCAGGAAGATATAAGAGCTTATATTTAGACAATAGATGCTGAAAATCTTATTTCAAGAAATCTTTTTTTGCTTAATTCAAGTTTTTGGTTTGTTTTGTGCTTCATTCCAGCAAAAAAAAAAATCTGCCAATGGAACATCCATCTCGGGGACTGACTTTCCTTCACCTTCACCTTTTTTCCTGCTGTTCCAATGACAGGTCGACTTGTCCTTATGTTTTGAGTCATCATGTTGGAACATTCAAGACCATCCCATGTGCATTCAGTCAGGGTATGTAAACTTATGAGCACAACTGTAACTTC
>JAPTYQ010000014.1:3917766-3929084 GCA_029814465.1 Ostorhinchus cyanosoma
TCATCTGGCCTCCCAAAAATCCCAGCCCAGACCATCACTGCTCAAATGGCTGAAGTTATTCTACAGTAAGGATACACATGAACACAAATACACTAGTGCCTTACAGGCTATTTTTTGTAACTTTGATTTGTGTTTTTTTTCCCTGGAAGGAGTCTAAATTTAGCTTTACGGGGCATTGTTTCACTATAAAAGCCATTTCAGCCATATTTTTTAAAACCCCATAGCTGAAAATACAATTTTCATTGTGCTTTGTTGAGCAAAAGACTAATCCCACTGTGTTCGTATTGTTTATCTTTTTTGTCTTCCTCTTTGTCCCCTTTCAAGGAAAATAGGTGGCCCTGAAGCAGATGCAAGCAGTGGTTTTAGAGGTGGCCACTCTTCTTTGGCTTACACACTAGGAGGTGTTGAAAACATTACAGTCGAGGTGAACAATGTGCTGGTGACCAAGGAGATCCACAATGTGTTTGGAGTCATCAAGGGCTTCATAGATCCTGGTAGATCTACTTCACAATGAGATTTTTTTCTGATATCTTTGTGCATTTGAAAGACATACTGCTACAGCAAGTTGTTTTGTGGTCTGCAGATCGCTATGTTGTTCTGGGAGCTCAGAGAGATGCCTGGGGTGAAGGTTATGCTCGAGCTGCTGTTGGCTCGTCTGCACTGATAGAGCTGGCCAAGGCTGTTCATGATATGGTGGAGAATGGTAACAAATGTGTTTCTCTGGATACATGTTTTAAAGTCAAAGTACAATCAGGATCCTTGAAAACGAGTAATACAAAGTCAGCAGATTGTGAAGATTGAGTCTTAATGGCTGAAAAAGCTTTTCTCAACATTTTTTTCCAGATGGATTTAGGCCAAGGAGAAGCCTGGTGTTTGCAAGTTGGTCTGCTGGAGTGTATGGTAGCGTTGGCGCCACCGAGTGGCTAGAGGTGGGAACTAAATGACTTCAGTCCAATGCCTTTTCCACTGATGGTAGCAGCTCATTCATTCATTCAAGCTTTATTAAGGACACAAAAACTAGGTTCGTAGGTTAAAAAATAAAACATACACAATAAAAAGGAAAGAAATAGCATAAATCCATATGTTACTTAGACATAAAGGCACATTCGCCAGTTCCTTGTACCTGGACTCTCAATCGCATTTGTTTTTATGTTGTAGTGACCACCAGGTACTATTATACTACATTCACACTGCAGGTAAAGGTGGTGCCCATATGTGACCCATGTCTTGATTTTTATTTATTTTTTCTTTTAGACAGTCTGATTTCTTTTTTTTAACATCAGATTCATATCTGATGTTTTGCAATGCGACTTTAGTCTGAAGGGTCATGTCACATTTCAAGGACGTGAAAGTCATGTAGAAAGTAATGCAACAGATGTCATGATTATGCGCTGGAGGAGGTGGAACCTGACAATATCCTTATTTACTTCTGTAAATGCAGTGTGCTGTATTTGGCGTCTCATCTTCTGTGCACACAGGTCACTTCAGGACCGTCGACTGTTCAAAAATGCGTTTGAATTATAATGTCAACAATCACGCAAAAGATTGGAATTGAGCAATAACACCTGCAGTGAGAAGGTAGTGTTAGATGCTATATCTAGTATCACCTTCATTGAGTTTCCAAACAATCTAAAAGTCACGTAAAATCATACAAACCTCAGATTGGTTGTTCCAGAATCGTTGCTGCATCAGTACATATGTGTGTTCTCATATTACAATGTGGGTAGTCTCCGAATACACTGGAGAGAATTTTCAAGTCAGCTCTATCTTGACAAATCAACCAAAGAGTTGAAGAAAAAGAACTGTATCTCTGTAACGGTAGCTCTTGCTAATAGGGTTTTATTTTGGAAATTGTAACTTATACACGTTGAAGATAATGTTACAAGGTGATGATCAGCCACAGTGATCGACTGAGTAAAGTCAAAACGAGTTGAGCTGTTGCAGTCAGTGGAAAAGCAGCATCAACATATGTATAATCTGCTTTTGTTCTGTAAATAATTTATTTATGCTCCTTTTCAGGCGTACCTGTCCTCTCTTGACAGAAATGTGTTCACGTACATAAGTCTGGATGGCATAGTCCTGGGTTCGTACAGTACACACATGCACACAAATGCTTAAAGTACACTTATTACCTTTTTATTCTAACTTACTATTGTTATTATTATGTTATGTTATGGCTGTTACACTGACTATAAGTAAAGTGAATGTATTTCCTCTCAAGGCCGTGGGAGCTTTGTTGCCTCAGCGAGTCCACTTCTCCACACCCTTCTTCAGGGCACAATGACTGAGGTAACAGCGCCAGTCACTTCATACCAAATCCTATTTACCTTAACCCAATCTTGCGTGAACTAACTATATTCTCCTTATCTCAATGAAGGTGAGAAGTCCTCTTGGTTCTGGCACTATTTACGATATGGTTGGAAAAGATAAATGGAAAACCACTGTGTAAGTACATTATAATTAAGCAAAGGTTTAGTTGTCTGTGGTATCTGTCTTTTTTTTTTTTTGTCTTTTCAGTTTCAGAGTCATACAGTTTTTGGCTGGTTATCATGTTTGTTGAAATCTAGTGTCATCATGTATTTTTATGTGTTTTAAATATGGTTCTTTTAAAAATGCTTTTCCATTTTATCACATAAGCAAAGTTTTCACCTTTTATTCACATGCCAGAACTCATACAAAGTATATAGAATAATATTGTACTGTGAAAATGTCTTTAGCTTTGTTGTTTTTGCAGAGTTGAAATGAGCATCCATATTTATATATCATTCTTTTTTCTTTAAATGCAACAAGACAATACAGGAAATATGGGAACATCCTTAAAAGAAAACCAATTCATTCATCCTGGAAAGAGGAATGAGATGAGGATGTTTTGTGTCACCGCTCCTTTTCTCCTTGTTTAATAGAACCCATGAGTCAATTGATTTGGCAGAGGTCAGATATAAAGGCGGAAATTATGGCATCTGGACAACAAAAATTGGCCGTGTTCACTGATGATTTATTGATAAGTTTAACACAACTTACTCAGACTATCCCAAAATTGATGAAATTGCTCAAAGAATTTGGTTTAATTTTGGTTGTAAAATTAATATCAACAAAACTCAAGTATTAATCTTTAATTATGACCCTTCATCTTCGAATAAAACCATGTACAATTGGAATTGGAATGCTGAGTCCATTAAATATTTGGGTGTCTCATTACGCAGGGACTTCTCGAGATTGTGTGACATCAGTCTGATATACACTTATTCCCTTTTTAAGTTTAAGCTCCCGAATAGAGTCAATCTGGATGAATATTCTTCCACGAATGCAGTATTATTTTCAATGTTTATCAGTTAAAATGCCACCTAAGCAGTTTTTAGAATGGGACAGATTAATCGTGAGGTATTTGTGGCAAGGGAAAAGGGCCAGAATTAAATTTAAGATGTTGAAATCAAGAAAAGAGAAGGGTGGAATGGGCCTTTCCTGCTTAAAAGGTTTTTGATGGTCTATTAATTTTTTCCGTGACTGTATACTGACTTAACACCACCTTGTGTGCAGGTTGAAGCCAATGGCGATGGACGACCCTGCCTATCCCTTTCTGGCTTTTTCTGGAATTCCCTCCATCTCCTTCCACTTTGTCTCTCCCAATGTAAGCCTCCCTGCAGATTACACCAATTTACTTCCAGACAGTTTAATAAACATACCATAACTGTAAAGATAGCTGACGTAGTTTCGGTTGCATTCTGCTTCTCTGGCATTTTGTTTTCCTCATATTAAAATTGTTTCGCTTTACACTTGTTTGCCCCTAAAGAGTCAGGACTACATTTACTATAACACCAACCTGGACAGCGTGGACCATCTCAATTACCAAACCAACCATCGCACCAGTGAAATGATGACTGTGGCGGCCCAGTTCGCCGGCCAGATGGCTCTACGCCTGGTACATGATCACCTGATCAAATTGGACGTGACCGCATACAGTGGCCTCATCAGCAAAAATGTGAACCGTGTCTACAAACGCATCTTCGACCTCACACAGGTTAGAGCATATGTCTCTGTCTTGGCTACTTGTAAAATTGAGCATTAGCTTTTGACAATTAACTTTACAGATCACACTTTTTTTTTTCCTGTTTTCTTTTTTGTAGTCTGGTCAGCTGAAGGGTGTGAATTCTAACTGGCTCAACCGTGCACTGGGCTCCTTCAGACGAGCTGCCGATCGCATCAAATATGCCATCGAAAACACTGATGTCAGAGACCCAGAGGCGTGTCGACTTCTCAATGACAGGCTCATGAAGGTAAGATATGTAATGCTTTTTAGGTCTGTTCTTACATACAGTACTCACAAGCTTTTGCTTTCCCCTGTATGTTTTTTCTTTTTTTTTTTTAAACCAAATGTAGACTACTAGATGAAGTTATAACTGGAGACGAAGAAAAGACAAAACAAACTACAGGAGCAGAAAATACAGACGATAAGACTACCTGAAAAATGATTTGTTGAAAGAAAGGAATGGCTGGAAATATGAAAAAAGAACTAGACAGTGTCTCAGTGGTAGTACTTAAACAGTCAGTTTTTATTTTTAATGTCTTAACTACTATGTAAAATTGCACTAATAAATGTATTTGGTTTTAATAAGTGAATGTAGCCCCTTCGGAACCCTGACTGTTGCCACGTTTACAAAAGACGTCATAAGCCACTTTTATGCTGAAATCCCGTAAAAAAAAAAAAAAAAAGTGAGATGGTAATCCCACCTTTTTTCCACCATTGACCAATTTACACAGCCAAACCGAAGGAGTAACAGAGGTGAGACAGGTTGGAGTTTACACTGCGTTCCAGAATCAAAGGGGTGGTGATGCAGCACAGCGTATAGTGCACATACAGAGACACTGGCACGGATTCTGCAGCAGCCACCACGGGTGAAAATGGCATGTAGCCGCGGCACAACACCCTTGGCACAAAACAACAGCACCCGGAGTCCTCCTGGCACGAAGCCACTGCACTCCTGGCATAAAGCTGCAGCACCGGGGCATCTGATGCAGAATCCATGCCAGTGCCTCCATATGCGTTCACTGTCTCTCAGGCGTGGGGGTTGCTGTCATCAAAACATCACACCTTGGTTGCGGAGTGAGAGGTGTTCCTTTTTTATGTAGCCTTCCAGAATCATGATTCCACCTTTATTATGGCTCTGTATTCCTGTATCAGAATTGCTGTATAAAAGGGGCTATTGTAAAATTAGCACAGGTTCAGCTGGTTATTGACTGTTTGAATCCAGAAATGACATCAGACGGATAAAAAATGTCATATCTTTACTTTAATGGATAAATATCCACAGCACATGAGTAAAAAGTCTTTCTCCAACACCACACTGTTGGTCTCTTACATGGTCTTTTTCTTTTATTCCAGGTTGAACACACACTCCTCTCCCCATATGTCTCTCCCGTTGAGACTCCCTTCCGTCACCTCCTGCTGGGCCACGGCTCGCACACTTTGGCTGCCATCGCTGAGACCACTGACATGAAGGAGCTCCACACCCAGCTGGCCTTGGCCACCTGGAACCTGCAGGGATGTGCCAACGCCATGGATCGAGACATCTGGAACACGGACAACGGAATCTAAAGGGTTCAGGCCAGCGTGAGGAGTGATTGCGGACGTGTGTGTGTGTGGTTGTGAGATATAGTGGGTGTTGGCAAAGGACCACTTAAGAGCACGGAAAACAATATTGAGCTCCAACAATCAGCACAAGTTAAGTAGATAGAAGTTGGCGTACATTCAGAATTTGTGGGGGATCAGAGTCTTAAACTGTCAAAGATGAAGAAAGGCCTAACATTTAAGTCAAATATAACTGTGAAACGGCACAAAATACGCAAAGCAATTAAAAAGCTACTACGAAGTCTGCCTCTTCTCCTGGCTCAGCATTATGAAATCAGTCAAAGCCTTTGCTGTGACCTTTTGCCATCCAAACACTGAGAACCTTACTTAAGTTGTATTATCAGTGGCAGTGCCCACTATAAACTTATCGTTTGTCGTTTTATACAACGTTATCGGAAGCAGTGCCTTCCATAATTATGACGGTTATACTGTCTGATCCTACGGCAGCATCTGCTACAGAAATGACTCCTCAACTGTTGCTGACAAAATGGGAAAAAAAAAATCTAGATTTGTTTTCTTTTGTTTTGGTCTGATGTTCATTTCTTTCTTGCTGTTATCTTGACAAGGAAGCAATGAAGGTCAGAAGGGTTTTCCTTGATAAAGTGTTGGGTAGGATTTTTGTGTAAAAATGGGCAGGAAAACGCTAACAAAATATCCAATTTTTAACAACACAGTCCTGAAAAGATAAATAATTGATTTGAAAATAAGTCTCACTTACCTGCACTTGTTAGCAGGGTGATGCTAAACAAAAAAACCCAAAATATCACAAACAGTAATACACATGAAGCAAATCCCCTTTTAAGGCAGCTGAAAACTGATAAAGAGCTGAAAAAAACTACACAATTTGCAAAACAGCCATTTATGTTGCACAGTCTACTTTGGAGCAGTTTATTTATACAAGTTATCGGAAGCAGTGCCTTCCATAATTAAACCCATTATCGGGAGCAGTGTCTCCCATAATGATAAGCAGTGATGGTAGTTTTTGCCTACCAGTGTGTGTGTGCGAGTGATTTTTTTGTTTGTGTATTTATCGAGAGCAGTGTCTCTCATATTTCACTTGAAGGGTGGAACAACTTATCGGGGACAGTGTTTCCCAGAGTTTTATACTTGACATATTTATTTGTGTTGTCTTTATTTTTTTTTGGATTATATGTATGTGTGTTAGTGTTTGTAGGCATAGTCCTCCTGACCTCCAAAATGTGTGTACTTCTGATTTTTCTGTTTTGCTCCAGATTGAAGTCAATGCCATAGAACTACAGTACATACACCTTAATTTTTCACTTTTTTTTTGTGTTAAGTCGGATCAAGCAACTTGATACACAAGCACTAGAATTGTGAATGCACTGTAACCATTATACTGTAGCCTACTTAAGCAGTCTGATGAAACCTCCTGAGTTTCTGTGTCAGTGACTTTAAAAATTCTTTAATACTGCATTCTTTGATTCACTCCCAATGCTACTCCCACAACTCTTTGCATGTTATCCATTTACATATTCTGTCACTGCATGTTAAATTGCCACTTCACCAATATGTAGTTCAACATATTTTTACCAAGTACTGAGTTGCACTTGTAAAAAAAAAAATCAGGATTTAAGTTTCATTTTTCACTTTTACTTGGTATTTGTTACAATCATAAATGTTGACATGAAATTGAAAGAAATAGAAATAACCATTCTGTTACAAATGTTACAATATGTTCTGTTCAGCTTGTTACTGTTACATCCTGTCGCTACGGTCCTACATTCCTGTTAGGAGAAAGAAAATAGCGCTCTAGTCAACACTGAGGAGGAGATATAGGGTATTATTACAGTTTGTGCTCACTGTGTTACGTAAAATAAGAGTCAGCAGTGTGTCAAAACATTTTATTATTATTTGTGCTTGTTCTCAAGATCATGTCCCTGTGTTTTTCATGCCCTGCAGAATCATGTAATAAACCTTTTTGCTTAGCATCTGATCAGTCTGACCCATTTTGTGTCATAGTTGTATGTTGTAAAATGAAAGTGTTGTTTTCTGGGAGGTTTTTTGTTTTTTTTTAGATATTTTTCCTTTGAAAATGGGGCCCTATGGTAATTTGTAAAAATGTGGAAAAGATGCTGAAGTCATTACTGCACTATTTATGACATACGTGAAATTTTCAGGAATTTCAGTGTCCTTCTACAATAGGTCCCCATTGTCACATTTGCCAAATTATAGGTTGCACATTTTAATTTGATTATTTTTGGGCTCATTGTATCTGTGCAGCAAAGAAAATCATAGCTTTCAAATTTTTATATTTATTTCTCATGTAGTTTTATGACTGCTTTTTTTTCTTAGTTTCCTCATTTATGAGGCCTTAAAAATTACTTTTCACACTTATATTTCAAATTCACATTGGTTATGTATGTCAAGGTTAAGCATAAAACAATTAACATTAATTTATTCAAAACAAATATAAAGTTGGTGTCTTTAAACTATATTCATGTATGTTTATAATTTTTTTCTTTTTTGTATATATCTTGAAGATTATTACTGATGCCCCCCTTGTCAATTAAGTTTAATTTTATGATCTTTGAAATATTAAAATAGGCACGATATATATTTTGATTATGATACAAAAATACCCCCAAAAAATATTTCCTGCCAAGATGAAAATGATTTCCATCTTTACATTACTTTTAGTTTGAAGTCTCTACACTAAAACAGGAAGTGCTTTTATTTGTTACTTCCGGGATGGGACCGTTGACTCGCTCGCGTGAGTCGAGCGTTGAGGTTACGCACAGTGACGCTCGTGAATCCCGGCAGGCGCACTGGGGAGCGTCCACGAATTAACGGAGGAGGAGAGGAACGGAGAGATAAGACACCTACCGAATTTCACCGACTCCCGAACGACAACGCGGGGTCCCAGGGGAGCTGCCGCTGCTCGGAACGGAGGACGGAACGAGGACCGACCGGAGGAAGGGACTGTTTTCCCCACAAAGCCCGTCTTTATAGGTCGGTATGCCCGGGGTTATTTTTTTTTCTGGAGCGTCTGGCAGCTTGTCAACGGCTCAATGAGGAGGATGCGACGTGTTGCACCAAAACAAGAGTATAATTGATGAATACATGAATGAATAATGAATGAAGTGAAGTTGAAACAGTTGTGTTAGAAGCTAAAGTGAAGTGTTTTCTTCGGTGACGGGCAGGTGGGCAGACTAACGTGACTGAGGCTAATCAGCTTTGACGCACAGACACGAACTGCGTGAACCAACACTTACATATTAAAGACATGCCATCCTCTGTTTACCCCCATCCAGCCCGATTCTTCCTCTAGATTTTTGATTTTTTTTCTATCAACACTAATCTATAAACCTTTGATTTTTAATTCAGAGGCCACATACGTACAACCCAAGTAAATCTCAACCAGTGAAATAATAGCATAATAATCAATAATTAATGACAACTCCAATTTTTTTCTTTGTTTTAGTGCGAAAAAAAGTTTAATTACTTGATGAAAATTTTTATATTTTCAATCTATCCTTTCACACAATTTATGTATGTATTTGTTTATGTCTGGAGTCTGGGATTTCCACTTGTGGGACTAATAAAGGCATCTTATCTTATTTGTGTATTTGATGAGGACAATGCATATTAATGAACACTCAGTACAAATAAAAACATTACTTTGTGTAAATATGCTGGATTTAGCTGAGAGCTGTTTTTCATCCGTAGTCCTCAACATTTACAGACAGACTAAACATACAAACAAGACAAAAATGTACAACACATTACTATGCATATATATAAAAGTGTACATTGTGTAATACATTATTAATACAATATGAAGTTATTAGTGTTGATTTAGCCTTTTCAGTCAGCTCTAATCTATAAAACAGGGGATTTTAATTCAAAAGCCACATCCAACGCAAGCAGATCTTAATCAGTGAAATAATAGCATAATAACCTATTAATGATAATGACAACTCCAAAATTTTCGATGTTTTAGTGCAAAAAAAAGTAAAATTACATGGTGAAAATATTTATTTTTACAAACTATCATTTCACACAATTAATGTATGTATTTGTTTATTTCTGGAGTCTGGAATTTCTACTTGTGGGACTAATAAAGGCTTATCTTATCTTATCTTATCTTATCTTATCTTATCTTATCTTATCTTATCTTATCTTATCTTATCTTATCTTATCTCTCATGTCAAAGTGTCCTTGCTAAACTCTGAAGACACTGAACTCTAAATTGCTCCCAGCCAGGTCTGGTGGCTTTCGAAAATGCTGTGGGCACCATGCAGGTCTGTGAAAGGTGCAGTCCATTTATATTCAATGTTAAATCTGCATGTTTAAAATGTTAAATCTACATGTTACTCTGTAATTACGTTTACTGTTTGATGTGTTTTTTACAGCATTTTTCTAGCAACCACAGCTGCCATTTTTTTTTTCCGTAAAAACAATGGGACTTTTTTTACAGTGTGGGAATGGGAAGGATTCTTTTTCGAGACAGCATTCACAACACTTGTGTCTTGAATGTGGTTTCTTTTTCCTTCCAGACTGAAAACATGCTTTACAGTAATGTGTAAAAACTCCCCCCAGTTGACTCTGCACATGGATGAAAAACTCTGCGGGTACAATCTGCCTCTGCTGGATTTCCAGGTCTTCCTGCGTCTGTCTGTTTCTTTGTCCAGACTGGGCTCTCCTCGTCTGAGTTCGCTGTCACAGTTTTCAACATCTTATTTATTTATTTTCGCGGTCTGTCACAGCTTTTGGGCTACTCTGCTGTCGTCTGTTTGTGGACAGATGGAATGCAAGTTTGCTTTGAGCTTTTGGAGAGGCAGTTTAGTTGTTGTCTGTGAGAAAGTGCCAGAAAGTTGGCAGCTATTATATTGATTCATGACTGTTATTTCCCAAACAAAAATAGCCAAATCCTCCCTGCTTGTTCTGATAATCTTAATCTTCTTATTCATATTAGTTATCAGTTTTCTATGATTTTATAGAAAACCCATGATTAATCTAAAAAATATTATTAATTGAGCTTTCCTGAAGTCATAAGACTCTTGAACTGCATGTATGAACTGTAATAAAAATCTGCTTGAATATTTGAGTTAATAGTTTACTTTTGTGTATCATATGTTTTTGATCCTTTCTGTCTTTGCAGCTGTAGTGGCGTTCGTCCATCCATGGCCTTCTCCAGGTGACCTCCAGTGAACCCAGTCACTCCTGACTGCAGCGGTCTCCAGAAGACCTATGCACGGTAAGATCTGTCATAGATCAACAAATAATCTGTAGGACAGAAAACACATGGTTAAATATAGCTGAGTGATAGAGAGTCAAAGTCCTGCCACTTTTGGTGTGTTTGCTCTATTGGACCTTACTCTGGAAAAAATATGAACAGTGGTTGATGGAAAGATCCTGTTTGAACTGTGCCACCATTTACTCATATGATGTTTTGTCAATTTAAAACCTAATTTCGCAAGACAAGAAAGTCATAGTTTGTAGCAGAGTTAATAAAAAAATACCAAGTGGCTATTGCCACAGTACTGTGGGACTACTTTCTCTTTTGTCTATTACCACAGAGCCAAACAGTGCCCTTGTTATGTCATGTGTAGACTGGTAACCTGTCACTCTGCTGACATAGTACTGTGCCAATAAGCATTGCACATGGCATGTACCTATCCAGGGACAGGAAAAGGGTAGGGTACTAGTTACCGGAAGCTGGTTTGTGCAC
>JAPTYQ010000014.1:3968693-3983499 GCA_029814465.1 Ostorhinchus cyanosoma
CCATGCTAATCTTAAATCACAAAAGAAGAACAGAGGTGACCTTCACTTTCCACTGACTTGTGAAACATGAAACCTTTAAAAAATCTGGAAAACAAGACAAACAGGCTCTGTTTCCACATCATAACAATGATAATCGTGTTTTTGCCATTGTTTCATGTATAAGCATGTCAAACGCAGACTACTCTGAGGCAACAGGGAAATGTCACATTTGTATGGACACTTCCAGCTCCTCACCGTTTCCTGGTTTCTGGTGAATGAGACATTAAGCAACACTTGACTGACTTGAAGAAGGAAACACTTGAAGAAATTCTATTCTTAGCAAATAATTTTGCCTTAGTCCGTGAAATAAAGCAACTAAATATTTCCTGTCAATGAAAATGAATGGCTCAATTAATTTTGATTTCTTTTATTTCTACTGACTTATGTTGATGGATTAATTCATAGTTTTATTGAAACTGCATTTTTACAAACTATAATAACTATCCCTTACATATGTTTCAGTAATATTTACTGCTTTTAAAAAGAGCAGATCTAACTTAACGAGCTGAATGTCTGTGCATTTTATATGTATGGTGGTAGGATAACAAAGCTAAGAAAGCAATCTACGGGGGAAAAAAAGACTATTTCTCATGTACATATCCACTTCAAATGAAGCTTTTTTTTGGTCAACCTACTTATATTTTACATATTTTTACATCCTCCCATGTTACTTCGTTCCAATCATGTTCATTTGCTTGTGAAAATAAAAAAAGGCTGACTCAAAGAACACGTTGGTGACTGTAGGAGGTGTTGAATCATGGCGTGATTCCACATTGTTCAGGCAGGTGTAACAGCCTCTACAAGTCTACATGTCCAAAATAAACATGACTTCATATTTTACCAGAAAAGGAAATAAAATAATTAATCTTTCATACTAATTCTTCATACTTCCCTACAAAAGCAGGAGACGAAGCAAAGTCGACAAAACCCATTCTGAAACAGCATCTCTTTAACATTTACATTATATGTAACAGTTCTAATTTTGGCTAAATGTAGAACATATGTCATGCTAATATATTGCTGCATCATTTGTGACTAAGCTAGTTAGCAGAGACCAAACTCGGTGCGAATTTAATTGAGGGGAAACGTCAAATATTAATGTAACTTAATAAGACTAACTTTATGAAATATAACTAAATAAAGTCGTAGGTGTTATCCAGTATCTCACCTTGAATCGGTTGAACCCCAGCCAGCCCGCTCTTCATAGCAGTAAATCTGCTCAGCGCGTCCTTATACGGCGCTAAATGTTCCGCCTACGTCATGACGCAATGTGAACGTACACACGCTGCCGTAAGCGTAAGTGACCCACACGCCCTTCTGTAAAGATCAGAACCAGTTCTTCTTGATGCATCTCTGCTGGTTTTGTTCATACACCAAGAAACTGTGGAAGGAGTTCAGCAAATTTATTATCGACTATGTTTTCAAAGACTTTGTCATATCGTGGAAAAATGTTTTTTTTTGTTTTTTTTACAGATACCCCATAAAGGAAATTTTTTTTAAATAATTAATTTATTTCTCTTCCAAGCAAAATTTCACAAATGTAAGTTCTGTAACACAAAACCAAATATTGTTTATTTTCTGAAAGATGTTGAACTTTACTTAAAAATGTTAAATGATTCTGGAAACAAAAAGAATATAAAAAACCACTAATATTTTCTCTGACTTGAACATTTTATTGTAATGTATCCCCCCTGGCAAACCTTACTTTTCTCAATAAAGATATATATTGGGGGAAAAAAGTTGTTCCATTTTACAGATTAGGGTTTCCACATTAATATATGTATAATTTCAGACACAAACTACTGTATTTATGATTCGCAAAATATATGTACTTTTAGATTTTTTTGTTTTTTTGTTTAGTATTTTATTTTGTTTTCCAGGGTTCAAATGAACACACATATTTATTTGTCATTCTCCTATATTTATATATATATATATATATATTATTACTATTATTATTTTACTTTTTTTTAAGTATTTGATTTTATTGTTTTATTTGCAGCATTGTGGTAGTTTTATGTACTTATTTATTGTTTTTAGTGTATTTCTTTCTTGTAATTGTTTTAATGTTTGTGTGATGTGCAGCACTTTGGAAAGGTTCTCACTGTTGAAATGTGTGATATAAATAAAGTGGATTGGATTGGATTACAGATATAACCAGAAAAACAGGAAATATGTGCACATCCTTAACTATTAGTAAGAATTTCTTTTTATGTATGCGCTTTTAGTTTGGTCTTATTCCCTCATTTTTTTCTTAATAATTTCTGTATACTTGTCTATCCTTGTGTTTTTATACCTCTGTTGTTGAACCCATTCTTGGAAGATTTTTATGTTCATGTAGCTTCATATGTGATATTATATTGCATATTCATGTAAAAGTTCTATTGCAATTAAAGTACCTTATCTTCTCAAAAATAGAATTCACAATTAAAACCTTTTTAATCTTCATGTCAAATTTGGAGTTCTGGAAAATAAAATAAAGTTAAGGATTTATAATTTGACTTTTACAGAAGATAGAAATACATTCCATTACAAAACATTTTTTTTAAATTATCCAAAATAGGGTAAGTAATTCATTGTATGAGCTTAAAATGAGCAAACAAATAACAGAATTAATCAGTTGGTACAGATTTTTTTTCTTTCTACATGCATAACCTAACAAGGCTGAGACCTTCAGGCATGAATTCCTCTAAACTGTTCGGACACAGTTTTACTTTTGATGTCTTTCAGTCATCTTGATACTTTCTTTTTCAGAATCACTCCACCTCAACAATCAGCTCGTGAGTTGTACACTAAAATAAAAGTGTACGTGAGATGCACTGGCAGCAGTTAGAACGCAAAAGTAATTGAAAAAAACATTGCAGCTACCATTCTTTCTATTCTCTGAGACAAGAAAGAATGAGTCACTACTTCCTTAACAGGAAGACGTAACATGATCTAATCTGTTTCTCAACTCAAAGCAGAAGTTACACACAAATGGAAACTGTACCTGCTTTTTCTACTGTAAATGAACTTATACAGCCCTTTTTATACACTTTCATGGTTCCCAAAGCACCTTACATTCACCCGTACACCAGTAAGTGGCTGCTGCCATGCAAAGCGCTGCCAGACCCTACAGGGGTTGGAGGAGTGCCTTGCCCAATGAGGACACTTTGACATGTGAACAGTCAGAACCAGGATTTGAACTGCCAACCCTTTGATCATTGCACAACCTGCTCTCCCAACTGACTCACCCTCAAATCAGGGTGAGACACTAGATTATAATGTAGTTGTACAGAACCAACCACAGACATTTGGAAAGTGACCACAAATATGATTATGGTATCATTAACCCTTTAAAATCAAGAACATACTCTGTGGATTAAATGTTTATGTTTCCAAAAATGTCCAGTCACTGTTGAACCACTATTCCACACAAAAGTAAAGTGGAGTTTCTCAGGTTTTCATTTACATCCCGTTGCTCTTATTTTGACATGGAGGCTCCATAGTGAATGTGTTTAGACACTAACTTTGTGCATCGCAGAATCATTATAATGTCCAATTTTGAACCTATTAAAAGCTCTAATTTGTTTTGTAAAGGTAGTAAATTAGAGCAGTAATTTATTTGGAAGTCTAAAACATCATTACATTACATACAAGGTGTGATTTTATCTCTATGAAACCTAACCCATTAAAAACTAGCCAGAAAATTCTATATTTTTTTTAATTGAAAAGTTTATTTGCCCAATTAACATAATCCAAACAAAAAATGTTGCCATACTATTTTGTTTATGATTTTTTTTTTTTTTGCATCACATTCAATATATTTGGTGTATTGGCACCTTTTTGCTCACAGCAACACTAACGTCAGATACAAAAACACATCCAATTAAAATTTTTAAATGTAGAACACTTAAAGTGTTTTTTTTTTACATTGGACTTTTTACAGCCATTTTATTTCTTTTGAATGGGACCATAATTTCAATATTTTTCCAATATTTTTCAATTTTCAGCCTCGTAACAATATAAATGTTTTACTTAACATACATTTTTGAAAATTAGCAAAGACTTTTCTACAAAATATGTGTTGGATGATTTAACATAAAAAAAAAAAGCTTTTCCATATGCTGTAGTGGGATGATAATCCACCAGGAGGCAGAAAAAACATGTCGGGTCATAGATAGCAAGTTTTGGAGGAAAGTATTTATTTTGTGGAGAAGATAACGGTCTTTGAACCTGGCGTGGCAAATACGACACAAATGGCTTTACAGGTTTAAATGAATTCAGTGAAATTGACTCTGATTGATTTCGACCAATACTAGATAAATAATTAAATAAATTATAAAAACTAAATAGATGAGTACAGGTCAGGTATCATGAAAAAAAATAAAAAAATGTCTGCACTCCTTTTGGTTTGTGTTTCCCACACTTTGAAGTGGAACCTAAAGTAGCCAGAAAAAAAAAACTTATATGGGAATTAATTTACCTGATTAAAACAGAGGAAAAGTGCATGATATTTGATGATGGAGAAAATAGCTTTTAATCCAAGGAACATGAAAATATGATTTTACTGGAAAAAAACTGCAATATCTGCATGTCTTTAAAATGACAAAAGCTAAAGAAGCTCAAAAGCGTTCAGAGATTACAGACACAAAAAGACAAAATCAAGCTAAAAGATATAACAAGACTAAAATAATCTGTTTTGACAGTGGAAGAGTCTATAAAAATGTAGGTCTATGGTGATTCATGATGTATTTTTGTAAGTTTCCGGTCTACAGGGAGACACCCAATAATTCATTTGGGTCCTGTGTTGAGAACGTCGGGAATGTACTGTTTCACTTTCCACTTGAGCATGAATAATATCAGAATATCCTCAGGGGGAATCTCACTGGAGCAGAGCCATGGCTAATGATATCAGTAACACCTGTGTTTTGTCTGAATTTACAACCCACATCTTTGCTATGAAAGGTCGATAGCACCTGCAGTAGTGAGACTTATCACACATGGGGTGTGTGTGTACCCACACTAACAATGGGGGGTAACATTTAATTAGGTCTGACCACATCATGCAATAGCAACAATATCCCAGTTGGTGTCACCTTTGTGCTTTGTGTTAAAATTACTCCACATCTCTGGAGAGAATCTGGTGAGAAATAATTTGTGTCTCTTAAAGAAACCCTGACACATATAGCAGTGCAGATGGCATGTGTGGGTGCAGATCTGTAGGAGCACTTAAAGTTATTTTTAAGCATATAGTTAATATTTAATGCAGTGTTTTAAAGGAATGATCATAAGCCTGCTGTCAGTCTGATACATTCTACTGTAAATAAATAACCAAAAACAAAGATTTTTTTGACAAATACTTGGTTTCCAGGGAGACTTTTTTGTAGTGTACATGCAAAAAATATATAAAAGCATTAAATTATTGCAGGTAAATATGTTGTGGTTGAAGGAATCTGGGCAAATACATAATAGTTGTTGCAAAAAGAAAGAAAGAAAACCTGTACACAGACACCTCTGAAGTTTGCTAATTAATACATTTGATATAGTTTGTGTAATTATCAAACTAAAATAGAAAAAAAGTGTTAAAAAGATAAGGTTGTTATCTGCTGGACTGGTCGGAAACAGTGACATCCTGATGTCTTGTCATTGGTGCGAGGTTGCTAGGCAACAAGCGGTGACTATAGGAAGCCACTACTCCCAGCCAAGAAATCATCTTGCAGATAAACCCTCGGTCACACCGTAAATAATCCATTGGTTTTGTAAATTAACATGATATAATATGAGCAGAGGAGCAGGCTGTTTGCAGAGTAATGTTACTCAGCAGGTCAAAGTGACTCTGTTTAACCCATAAAGACCCAGTGCTTCTACTTTCCAAATTATCTTTTCTCTCTATTTAACATTTCTTAAGTGATTCATTACCATTTATTATGGCATTATCCTCTGTATTTATTTATTTATTTTTGTGTAAATTAGATTTTTTTCCTATATTTTAACCATTGATCATGTTGATATTCATTTAAGCTCAGTATAAACTCAGAGGTTATTATAACAGAAACAGAGAAAAGTAACAAAACAGTGACACTTACAACAAATATATCAACAACTGAGCATAAAAAAAAAAGTTTCTCCATCCACTGTCATTGATCCAACTCCATGCGTTTTACTGGTGAATCAATGTTGTAGAAGATGACGGTGTTACCACGGTAACTCTGAACATCCAAATGGGTCAATTCTGATGACCATGAAAAGATGACAAACTGCATTTATTACATGTATTGATAGGATTAGTGGATCAATAGGTTTGAAATATTTTAGATCAGGATGGTATTGGTTGCTGGTGGATGTTTGGGTCTTTGTGGGTTAAGTTGTTACACTAACCTAAAAGAACTATGTCAGGGCTGAAGTAAAAAAAAAAAAAAAAAGGAAGGGTAATTTATCATTCAAGCACAATTTTCACTCATTTGTTTAGAGCCTTGTTGCTGATTTGGGTGAGATCATTTTCTAAACCTCTTGAGTGTTTTTACTTCACCTGCATAATTTAATGTATTTTGATCTTTGTTTTTCTCGCTTTTCTTTCTTTCTTCATTTTTGTCCGTCTCTGTCTCTTTTTTTCTGGGCAAACAAAGTACTTTTCTGTTCCTATGCGCTAAAAGCTGTCCTCCAAAACCATCACTGCTGTATTTATTTATTTATTTTGGCTCTAATGTCCACATTTATCTTTGCTACAGTCAAATATTTTGCATTTACGAGAGATGAAACCGAATATTCCTGTATGGCAGCAGAACTACACTTCTGTCATTTTGGACTGAAAACTGTTGTTATGCCTCTTTGCTTCTGTACTTTTTGGCTGTAGTATGGACAGATTGGTGTCTTACTTAGCTCTCAAAAAGAACAAATTTAAGCTCTTTTCCAAAATGTGAAACTCATCTTTTAATTAATTAAGTATATCCACATTCTGAAGAATTTTAGAAAGGAGCTACAGCTATAAGTTGAGCATCTGAGTCAACTATTAACAGTATCCTATGAAATAATATATACACAAGGATGAATTTAACAGCTTTTATAATTACTTGTGCATTCATATTTTTGATTGCAGTGGTTTTGACACAGAAATCACACCATAAGTACTATTCAAAAGGGGTTTTAGGTATATCGTCTACATACCTGAGATGCATTTGCAGATGTTTTCTCATGACTTTTCCAAGCTGAGCAACACTTAACCTTATTAAATGTCTAAATATGCACCTGTGCAAATGTCAAATGAAGCACATGAACATTCTGCCTTTGTTTTACCACGTCCTCTTCGTTCACTATACACCCAGCCAGAGCTGTTTGCGACCAAATCTAAATTCCTCATCGCTTTCTTCCCTCTATCGCTGCATCATTTCATTGTTTCTGCTGGTGTTAGCACATTCTCCCCTGCACATGGTGGAATCCATAGGGGACACCACTGCAGGGATTAGTGGAGTGGGTGTACTGTATCTGGAGTTATGTGTGTTAGTGTGGTGTTGCCAAATTATGCTAAAAACTACTGTTAAAGTCTAGAAAATCTATAAACTATGCATTGCATGATGGGTAAAAAGCAGGCAACTTAACCCTTTCATGCATTGTGTTATTGAAACTTCAGTTAAAACTATAATATTTACGAGAAATACTCTGATGTAGCTGCTCCAAAGTACAAAACCAAAATTACTACATGGACTACATTATCAGATAATTGGTATTGGAGCTTGTATGTAACCTCCACTAAGGTTACATTTTAGATTAAGTTTTGCTAAATAAATTGTATGAAAACTTTATGAAAAAAATGTGTATTTAACATTAAAGTTGTGTTTAACTAGTTGGCTAACATATCACTAACCTCCCAATATAACTGTGTAAATAGTTTTTTCAGATTTTTCAGGAAACACAAAAAATTAACCTGAAATGGAGTATTTGATCATTTAGACAAAGAAGTGGTTCCGCGCAAAACAAACCCCGCCCCTCGCATGTATTGTAGCTTATTTTGGCATCGCTCCCGCTGATGTCATCATGTCTATGTGTGTGCTGATGTACCAAGTTTGAAGTAAATTGAAACAAAATTGATGTTTTTATAAACATGTGAAATTTCAGCCATTGTAAGTAAATGGGAGAAGAAAGAAGATTTTAAAAATTCATAAAAAATGTTGACTTTGACCTACTTTTCCCAAAATGTAATTATTTTCTGGGTCGCTGGCATTCTATAAACCAAATTTGGTATGAATTCAACCAATAGTTTTTTCTACAGATGTGAAATGTCAGCCATTATAAGTAAATGAGAGAAAAAAGAATGAAAGAATTCACACAAAATTGAAACTTTCACCTATTTTTCCCCCAAAATGTAATGACACCTATTCTGAGTAACTGGCAATTTCTAAACCAAATGTGATATGAATTCAACCAATAGTTTTGAAATTTCACTCATTATAAGTAAATAGGGAAAAAAAGATTGTGAAAATTCACAACTTTTTTTTTTTTTAAACTTTGCCCTACTGTTCCCAAAATGTAATTAGATCTATCCTGGGTCACTGGCCATCTATGAATCCAGTTTCATTAGAATTCGACCAATAGTTTTGTTAACAAACAAACAAAGAAACAAACTGAGCCAAAAACAATACCCTTTGCCTCTCCTTCGGTGGGCGGGGTAATAAGTCTAAGGCAATTAATTTTTGGAAGGTGGATATATATTTCAGTCAAAATGAACACATTATGTGTTTAGAACTACTGGTCCCATTCAGTTTTGTTATAATTAATGTGTGAAATAGTCAAATTCATGACTAATTCAACCATTTTCAAAACTGCCCAGTTCGCTCCTTAATTAATAATTATCGCGAGATTTGAGGAAACACAGGTGCGAGGATTTGAACATATGCAGCAGACATATGCTACCTTCACATGCTATGGGAAATAATTAGCTATTAAAACTAGACCTAGCTCTTTTAATCCTATTTAGTTTATTTCCACGGTTGATACGCGTTCACTTACTCAGCGATAGTAAAACTTTTCATTGTAAAACAGCTTACGGGCTATTCTGAGCCGCTATCCTATTACCCAGAGTTATTGTGTCACCGCCATCTGTTCAAGGCGCTTGGTACGTGGTGCGACAAATGCGTCATTGCGCTCATATCTGCCCCATTATGAAAATGCATGCGGGGAAGTGGGAATTTACGCGGGGTACCTGAAGGCAGCAGGAGGGAGTTAGAGAGCGCGAGCGAGGAGAGAGAGAGAGAGAGAGAGAGAGAGAGAGAGAGAGCGCGAGAGAGAGAGATTTGTTCATCAGCGCTTTTTCCGTTTTTCTGGGCAGTCGCTCTGCTCTGCCTCCTCTGTCGTGTCACCGGAGTGAAAAAAAAGAGGAAGGAATATGGTTTCATCTGACGCTCCTCCCGTTCCAGAGCTGCTGTAGCGGATCTCTAGTACGAGGAGGAGGCTGGGGCTGGGGCTCGGTCCGGTACAAACCTCCTCTCTACCTGAAACAACCACAGGACCCCTTTCTTTTCCCCCGTTCTCACCCATCCCGCAGGAAACCAACCAGCACACCGAGAGACATAAATGGGTGAGAATTTATTTATTTATTTATTCATTTTTATTATTATTATTAATATTTTCCTCCCCCCGCCCCTTTTTTTTTTAATATTTAGAGAAAATCCAAAAATAGCTTCCGGCGTCCGCGCGCATCTGGATGGGTTGGAATAAAACGCCCGATCCAGATGCGCGTGGGGTTCAGCCTCTTTCCTTCCTTCTTCCCTTCCTCCCTCTTCTCTTCTCTTCATCTCTCCTCTCCTTTCCTTCCCACCTTACCTCCCCTTGACGTCGCTCGCCTGCACACATAGCTGCACACAGCACATTGTGTTTCCGATGCTTTATTCATGATGGTTATTACAAAGCCTTGCATGGGTGGGTGTGAAACGTGCTCGTGCTGGTGCGATTTTAAGAATAAGAAGCAAGTCACATTGATGAGTTGCAGATGTTGACACGTTTACATTCAAGCTCTGTCTGTCCTTGTGTGTGTGTGTGTGTGTGTGTGTGTGTATGTGTGCCTATTGTGTTGTACAGTGTTTAGCTCTGTCCGGCTTCTCTCTCTAGACCAAAAAAAAAAAAAAGGCCCGGCTGTGACATTCTTCTTATCATCGCCATCATTTTCCCCACAATGTGAGCTCCGTGGCACACAATGCATGCATGTATTGATCGCAGGTGTTGTCGGTTAGAAATCGATCAGTTCACACATATACAAACAAATTGCTTGTTATTGACAGGGAACGTGAAGGTACTTCCTGTTTGGTGCCACTTTTCTCTGTCATTCCTCTGGTTCGTTGATTAACTTTGCATGCTCTGCAGAGGTGGGCTTGACCTTTTTGTGAAGGGAATGAAGATGAAATGTAGGAGATGTGATGTATTTGTTCCTTTTAGATTTATTTTTGTTCAAAGTTAATTAGCTTTTTTTTTCAAATTGTTTATTTTTGATTGTTTGCTTTTTTTTTGTTTGTTTCATATTTAGAGCATTTTTTTTTTTACTTGCATGGTTATTATTTTCATTCTTTAGCATTTAACAGCTTTTGTTTTAGTTATCTTATTGTTTTTAGACCAGGGGACTCAAACAAGCGGCTCAGGGGCCAAAACCGGCCCACCAAAAGGGCCAATATGGCCCATGTTGTGACTTTGCAAAGTGCAAATATTACACTGAAGATATTAACAATCAAGGGTGTCATAGTTATTACTTTCATTCTTTTGTATGTAGCAGCTTTTGTTTTGTTTTTCTTATTGGTTTAGACCCAGGGACATGACCAGCCTGCCAAAAGGTCCAATCTGGCCCGCATGGAAGTTTTACTTCCTCCCACTCTTTTTCAAATATGTAAATGAAGTCATATTTTGTTTTTATGTATATGTTTTTGTTTCTTCTTTGTCTGTTTTGTTTTCTTATCTGTTTCATTTGCATTTTGTTGCATATTCAAAATAAACTAAACTAAACTTTGCGAAGTGCAAATATTACACTGAAGATATTTACAATTAAGGGTGCCAAACTCATTATAGTACATACAGACTAATATTATCTAAAGTAAAATAATAGCATAATAACCGATAAACAGTGAGAACTCAATTTTTCTAGGTTCAACTGGACTAGTTTTGCTCTTTTGAAGCAAAACTGGTCCAGTTGAACCTCGAAGAACTACTAAGAAGAACACTGACCTGGGCAAATGACAAATTGCATGAGAAATTGTTCTTATTTTAGTTCCAAACTCCAATTTTTTACCAATATTCTGCCTGTTACTACATGTTTGTGTAACATTGTGTGTTATGCACATGCATAAATGATAACTTGAGGCACAATATTGTTAAAACTGCACTTATTTTATTACAAATTTCATTTTTTTTCAGGTTATTCACATGTTTTATGTTAAAAGATAGTTTGTGAATGTAAATATTTTCACAATTTAATGTTTTTATTGCACTAAAACTAAGAGAACAAGTAGTCATTATTTATACGTTATGGCGCTATTACTTTACTGGTTCGGCCCACTTGAGATCCAATTGAGCTGAATGTGCCCCCTGGAAGAAATGCATTTGACACCCCTGGTTTAGACCGTGGGCAGCACCAAGGGAGACCAGCATGCATCTGGGTGGGCGTATGGGTTTTACCAGTCAGTCACAGTCAGTCGTCAAGTCAGCCAGGATGACAGGATGAGCAGGAGAGGCAGCAAATAGGCCTTAATTGTTGTTTACCTGCAAAAGCTGAGAATAAAACACCTGAAAGACATCTATGTTATGGACATTGTGTGTTTGACTGCGTAAACCTCAAACCCATGGTACATCTAGTGGTTATTTGAGTAATGTTAAAGTCTTTAGTTCAGTCACTTTTAACCCATAAAGACCCAGTGGTACTTTTATGCCACTTCCTATATCATGTTTTCCTCTAAATGTACCCTTTCTGAAGTGGCGTATCACCATTTATTGTAGTATTATCCCCTGTGCTTGGCATTGTTTCAATGAAAATCATGTATTTTGTCATGTTTAATTTACTGAGCATGTAAATGTCCATAAAAGCTTGGATTAAAGTTGAAGGTTATTATATCAGAAACAGAGAAAACTTAAGAAAAATGTGACTTATTCAACAAAATCTCTCGCTAACTGAACTTAAACCCACTGTGTTCATCCACTGTCACTGATCAAACTCCATGGGTTTTACTGGTGAATCAAAGCTGTAGAAGATGACAGTGTTCCCATGGTAACTACAGAGCCTCTGAACATCCAAATGGGTTATATCTGATGACCATGAAAAGATGAATAGCTGTATTTTGCACCAATTATTTACATGTATTGATAGGATTAGTGGATCAACAGGTATTAAACAGTTTAGATCAGTAGGTGACTCTTAGTGCCGGTGGATGTTTGGGTCTTTATGGGTTAAATTAGATTAATTTTGAGGACAAATAGTCACTACAGTCACTAAAGCATGAAAAACCTGCAAAAGCTGCATCATCTTTTGCATGCAGCCTGAGTTTCTGCATGTAAACAAAAACGGAATCAAGACCATCTAATCAAAGGGTGTCAAACTCATCTTAGTTAAGGGGCCAAATTCAGCCAAATTTGTTCTGAAGTCAGCCAGACCAGTCAAATAATAAGATGATTATATCCTCCTGAGATTCTGCAATGCATTTTTGTCCTCTGTAGGGGCAAAAGTCACAGCTTTATTAAAAGAAAAAAAAACTTGTCCACTGCAAAGGACATTCCATAAAATAAATAAATAAATAAATAAAATCAAGACAGTTATTTAATGTAAAAAGCCCAAACATTTACTTTCTTTTGTCTCAGGAGGATATATAAATAATGTCAAGTCCAAACTTTTCCTACATGATGCAACTGTTTACATCTATATCCTTTAAAACAGTGTGAATAACTGGAATAACCTAAAATTTCTGAAGAAAAATAAGAGTAATTTTAACAATACTCTGCCATAGTTTATTATTTACACATGCGCACTATAATTTACAGATTAGAGTGGAACTACAAATACACAAAACATTTGGTAAAAAGCAGAAAATTGTTAAAATTACACACACTTTTCTTAAGACATTTCATGTTGGTCATATTCAGCTCCATAGAGTAAAAGTCCTGCCATGTGTTGGTCCTACCTGTTCATTTAACACAGGTGATTCCACTAATTATTCATGAACCTAGATGAGGAGTTGTGCTCATCAAAATAGGCCGGTTCATTGAGTGGTTGGAACAAATACACAGCAGGACTTTGGCAACATTCAGACTGCAGGCAAATGTGGCCCAAATCAGATTTTTTTTCTCATATGTGACCTGTATTCAACAGTTTACAGACAGTTTGAACAGCATAAAACATGATTTTTTCAACTACGACTCAGGCCTCTTTCATATGTGGTCTTAAATCCGATACATAGCTGATATTTTGCAATGCAACTTCAGTCTGAACGTCCAGGTTGCATTTATCTGACCTTTACGTCATTGAAATGCAATAAATGTCACAATTCTGCATCCCAGGAGGAAGAGTGGCAGGAAAAACATATTTACTTCTGCAAACAGTGTGTGCCTGTGTGGTCACGTATTACATCAGGACCTCTTTTGCGCATTCAGCCCATTTCATAATCTCATTCAGTTCATACTCAAAACTGATAGAAGTTGGATTTAATGCGTAATACAAACGAGCACACAAAAAAATCAGATATCACTAAAAAAATCCAAATTGTGTTTTCAGACTTGCTGTTTGAATGTACTGTGGCCTTTGACTCTGGTCATATTTGTTTAGGATATGTACATCTTTTTGTGAAATGATAGTTTGTTTTAGTGTAAATACAGTTAAATTACATTAAAATATTTACATTTACAAAGAGAACAATTTGGAGTCGTAAGTATTTATATGTTATGATAATATTTTTCCTGATCTGTACGTGGAACCGGAATTTACATTTTTTGTGAATATCTTAAGTGTAATTTTTGCACTTCACAAATTCATACAACATCCTGGACTGGAACCATAGGTAGACCACGTTTGACCTCAAATGACTCATGCATTTATTATTTCTCATATCGTTGGCCTCAAAGCATGAAGTCATACATTATATGTACAAAAGTAATTTGGATACTTCAGGTGTTTCTTTTCTAACGGGGGTCTGGGATACAAAACTATAAGGACAAATATCATGATATAGTTGTATATTGTGATAAATATCGTATTGTTTGTTAATATTGATCTCAAATCAGGATAAACAGAACATCTTTTGAGCTGCAGCCATCATGTGTCCCAATATTTTTGTCAGTATTTCCTCTTTGTGTAATGGGGGATTTTTCTTCTTAAGTAAGATGTGAAGATTGTGAATATTGTTTAAATTTAGAGGTAGAACATTTAAAATCATAGTTATGCATAAAAAATAAATAAATAAATAAATGTTCAGAGAAATTAAGTAAAAACCAAAAGAAGAAAACATAACAATATAAACAAAACTAACCAACGCTATGTAATGATATTTATCATAATATAAAACTATATCACGGCATTTGTCATTATTGTTTTGTATCCAAGACCTCTGTTAAAAAAGACACACCTGAATTCACCGTGTCCCAATACTTTGTCCATAAAGTGTATGACTTAGGCCATTATGCAATGAATCTAACGATATGTTTATTTCAATGTGTGCTCAGACTGGACTTTTTCTTTAAGCCGCTTGGCACTTGTGAAATGTTGATAGTCAAATTTTCAGCTACACACATCACAGTAGACGCAGCAGAGTGAAAATGCAACCACAGA
>JAPTYQ010000014.1:4386273-4400336 GCA_029814465.1 Ostorhinchus cyanosoma
AATTATTGAAGTAAATATAAGAAAATACATGATTTCCACTGGAAAAAAACTTCAAATAAAGAGGATAATATTACAATTACTGGCGATCAATCACTTAAGAAAGAGGTTATAAAGAGAAAAATCCCTTTAGGAACTGACACAAAAGTATGACTGGGGTTAATGATGTAATTTATCTTATTTTTTTAAACTTTTAACTAAACTTAAATGTGACATCCCAGCTGTAAACACTTGTCTGTTGGTGTCCATCTCTCTTGTCCACACATGCTGCCGCTCATAAGGTGTGTTTGTTTCTCTGCATCGGAGCGGCGCGGAACGGCGAGGGGCGGGGCAGAAAAATATAAGGAGGCTCGGAGCGAGTCGTGAGGGCGGTGCTAAGGAGAGAGAAGAGAACCGGAGAGAAAGAGAGAGAGAGAGAGAGAGAGAGAGAGAAGCGGTCCGAGGTTTGACAGCCGGTAATTTAAAGCCGGTCTCCCCTCCTCCGGTACGAGAACGAGCCGGAGGATGATCCGCGTCTCCGCCAAAGCACCGGGGTGATGAGGAGAGGAGAGGACGGACGGACGGAGCGCCTTCTGCCGCAGAGGACACACGGCTCCTACCGGCATCCCCGGAAAACGTGCACCTATCCCACCCAGCAGGTTAATTGTGCGGTGACTTGGTGATGTTTGGGTGGAGCTGGCGGCGGGAGTAGCATCCTTTCTTTTTTTTTTTTTTTGTAAATTTTGATGTATTTTTTTGTTGTTTTTGGATGTGTGTCCCTGTCTTTTTTTTTTTTAATTATTTTTTTTTTTAGGTATGTACAACCTTCCTCTCAGTGAAGTGCAACTACAGTGTGTATGTGTCACTGCAACCTGTCCGAGTTCACAAACTGGGATTATTAGTTTAGATTTGCAGGCAAAAGGTAAACAAGTGTCATTAGAAAAAGCCTTTTTTTTTTAGTGGTGCCTGCAGGAGATACTGGACGCAGGAGGGAAGTGGCTATTAAATGTTAACTGGGCTATCATCAATATGCGTTCTAACCGCAGAGCAGAGAAATGCTGGCTCATTTAGCAGGTTTCTTGTGCTTGCGCTATTCCAGCAGATGAGCGGACCTCCGGGAGCGGGGCGCCCCTGTGACCGCCCCTCCGACTGCTGACCCCCCCACCCACCTACCCACCTACCCACCTACCCCTCACCCCCCCTTCCCCATTCATCCGGCGCCACCTGAACCGAGCGCGACGGATCCAACCGATGCGTCCTGCAGCCCCTGATGCTCCGCAGTGCTCCGGGGCTTTCAGGTCGGTGGGAGAGGCTCGAGCCGCGGCCGCGCGCTAGGATGCTGCGCCAGGTGTTGCACGCGGGCCTGAGGACCTCCTTCCACGCGCTGGGCCGGTTCGTCGCGAGCCACCCGGTGTTCTTCGCCTCGGCGCCCGTGCTGCTGTCCATCCTGCTCGGGGCCAGCTTCAGCCGGTACCGCGTGGAGGAGGACGTGGAGAGCCTGCTCGCGCCCAAACACAGCCTGGCGAAGATAGAGGGTAACCTGGTGGATAGTCTGTTCCCGGTGAACCGATCCAAGCACGCGCTCTACTCTGACCTGCAGACGCCGGGACGGTATGGTCGCGTGATTGTCACCACCCGCAAGGGAAGTGTCCTGGACCCGGTTCACCTGGACACCATACTGAAGGTAAGAAGAATAATTAATTAATAAACTTTATTTCTATAGCACCTTTCATACAAAAAGATTGTTACCCAAAGTGTTTCACATCGGTTAAAATTTGCAAGAAATAAAGTAGAATTTCATTTGACAAAAGGGCTTAAGACAGGGGTGAAATAATATAAGAAATAAAATCCCAAATTTGCATAAAACTGCTGAAATAAGATGCAATAGTGACTGTTAAAGTACCCACAGCCACGCAAAGTTCAGCCACTTATTTAAAACGTGCACGTGAGTGGGAATAAATCACCAGTCATTTAATAAAAGCTGACAAATAAATCATCCAAGTCAGTGCAGTAATGAGCCCGAGAGTCAAAAGAGAAGATGAACAACTACTTTTGTGGTAGTGAAATAAGTTTTTCTTTATATTTAACCTTCCTTAAGTGATTTATCACCATTAATTGTTATATTATCTGGTGTATTTTGTGGTTTTTTTCAGTGAAAATCATGTGTTTTCTTACATTTTATTCAATAATCGTGTAGAAAAATCCTCAAAAGTCCAAAGTAAAGTTGAGACTTATATCAAAAACAGAGAAAACTGAAGAAAAGGTGACATTTTCAACATAAACCCTAGTTTACTCCGGCTGAATCGATGTTGTAGAAGATGATGGAGCCTCTGAACATCCAAATGGGTCCTATCTGATGACCATGCAAAGATGACAAACTGTATTTTTACGCTAATTATTTACATGTATTGATAGGAGTAGTGGATCAACAGGTATTATACAGTTGAAATGCTTTTGGTAGATGATGGATGTTTGGGTCTTTATGGGTTAACTGAGGTTTTAACAGTGCAACACTAGAGTATCTCAGCTTCTGTTTACTTTACAGCATAAATATCACATATACATATATATATATTTCCAGGATCTACCTAGGAAAGTAGCTAAATTTACCCTCTCACCCATCAACATAAGTATTCCACTGCCCCGTTGAGGACGTCAATTGGCTTCCATCTGCACGTTTCTGATTTTACTGCACCTCAGAGTGATAGATAGCATGTGGTAAGATAGTATTCTTGAGTCAGCATGTTTTTTCATACTGTGTTAGATCATGCCCGACGTACAGTAGGTCTAATACAGGGGTCCTCGAGAGCTACTATCCTGCATGTTTTAGATGTTTCCCTCTTCTTAGCACACCTAATAGTCAGTATCAGGCTACTGCAGAGCTTGATGATGGGCTTATCATTTGAATCAAGTGTGTTGGAAGAGGGATGAGTAAGGGAAGTTTATTTGTATAGCATTATTCATACACAGGGTAACTCCAAAAAGCATCACAGGAGGAGAAAAAAAGACATTAAAATCATCAGGGATCAAATGTGATTTTTAAAATGCATGTACAAAATATAAGAAAGACATTAAAATCTTACATTACAATAAAAAAAAGTGCATTTAAAAGACAAGATTGAAAAGACTTTACTGATAAGTACGTGATGAGGACGTGGATTTAACAATATTCACACATCTAAAACATGCAAGGTAGTGACTCCGGAGGTGCAGGGTTGGTCATCCCTCGCCTAATGTACCCCCCCCCTCCTTACACATCACAAGTCCACGCTCAACCCTAAAAACATGATATACGTAACCTTCGAATGTGTCTGTACCTGTGCGGACATTAATTTCTCTCCACCCGCAGGTCAGCATGCATTCAGATCAAAGTCTCCACAGGACAGAAGTACAATGAACACACTCGCACACAGAGGCTCAAACAGGTACAGGTATCTGCAAGGCCGATGCTAAAAGGAAGGCCGTCTTCCTTCTGTTTCCCGGTGATTGATGCCATTAAACAGAAAAAAAAAAAAACACAGGCCCATTTCAAATAACCCCGGCGACCCTTATCATTATGAAACAGAGCATTTTAATTACAAAGAGGAGTCAGCTCTAGCTCCGAGGCCTGTGTCTCTGTGTTGGTATTTCTAAATAGATTTATGAGAATGAGCTTGACACCCCTGGAGCAATTAACCAAATGATTTCATCAAGTTATGAGCTTGCAAACTAACAGGATAGAGGAACGTAAGCCGGCATGGTTCGACTGTGTGTGTTCATGTTTTATCCATGCGTCGTACTGTGCGTGTTTGTCAAAGACAGTTACTGACCCACTTGCATATACAGTACTCACAGCGGTAGTTCCTTCGTAGAGGATCGCCACAGTTAGAGGCAGGCTAGGTTAGCGCTGTGCATGCATACAGAAGACTGATGTTGGGAAAGCATCCCCTGTTACATAATGTTATACTGTTACGCATCAGCTGTGAGGTTTGAGGATGCTCGGTTTATTTTTCTAACCTGCTTTGTGTGCTACTTCTTGGCTTTGCAGGTTCCTAGATGACAGAAAATAGCCTTTATTGACCTCATATGAGAAGCAAAAGGAAAGTCACTAGTTAGTCGCTTTTGCATTGACCCTCAAATTGCACAAATATAACTTGCACGTAAAAACTCGCCGAATAGAAAAATAACAATTTCGCCAAAACTGTTGCTTTTTGCGATGGTTTTTCAAGCGTAGCAAAATTAGTATATCGTGCAAAACTACTTCTTCTTCTTTACTCATTTAATTGGGGCATAACAACCAATATTCAAAGGTGTATACCGCCACCTACTGTACCGGAGAATGCAACATTATGGTTTAGTATGTCAGGTTACAATCTAAATAATATATATAAAGTGTGTATGTATAATAATATTGCACAAAACTGCAATGGAAAGGCGTCTTTCCGCAACTAGAATCATGTGAATAAAAAACAAAAGCAGATGTTGACAGATCTTACAAAAAGCGAAGAAGAAGAAGAGTTTTAAAAGAAACATGGTGCGGTATGTGTGGACACACCAGGAAATGGTATAATTTTCTAATTTAGTACGGGATAGAGGGGTGATTCATAATATAATAATGAATATATCTGTAAATCAACGTGATTTATGTTCATCTCCGTGTTTATGGAATGATTTCTCGTGTCATCTTGCGATAATAAATAAATAAATAAATCATCGCATTTGTGATTTAATAAAAAAAAAAAACACTGACATTACCTCCTTCTGTTTTTTCGACATTTATTAATTATCGGTAAAGTTTTGCACAGTTGTCCAATGGAAAAAGCCTCTACTGATGGAATCCTTTTCTTTTTTTCTGTTATGAACATCATTTTGCTCACAGGACATTAGCATCTGTAGAGTCGCCAACTGAGAAATGCTGGTTTATGTCAGTGTATCCACATACTCCATACATACTCAACTGTGACGGAGCAACAAGTTAAAGCTACCCAAACAAAACTCCAAATGCTTGGAATGATGAATAAAATGATCTATGTGTACTTAATGTGTCTGCAGGTTACGTTACTGACTGGAGAAGAAAGGTTTAATCTGAAACTATAGAATTTTACTGTGTCTTTTAGCTGTGAGAAGTGTCGAAAAAGGTTTAAAATTATGCAGAAACATTCAGAAGATGGTGCCATGCAAGAACTTTTAACGCTGTCTATCATTTATTCGATTATCTCCTGCATATTTGCTGATGTTAGTGTACTTTGTAAGTTTCTTGTACACCTATTGGATGACTATCTTTACTACAAAAGCAGTTCTTCCTCCGTTTCTGTGGACAAGACTCTAGAGACAGCGACATATATTAAACAATCTAAAACCCATTAAGACGCTTCTGTGATTTTGCACCATAATTTTCAAGGTATAGTCCTGCACACACCCTCCCCTCTCAAGTCATTGCAGCATTTTCAGATCGGAGACAGCTCTGCCCATGTATGCTGTGGCAGAGACTGGCATCAGGCCTGTTGCTAAGTAACCAGCACTGTGGATGTTGGCACTGTTGTCCTCTTGCCATAGAAACGGAGGAGGATTCAGAGACCACTATTGTTACTCTGTCGACTACGACACACACTCCCCCGCGCACTTGTCTCTCTTCCTTACTCTCACAAACAAAAAAAAAAAAAAAGAAAAGAAAGTGGAGACGCTTAAAGTAGGCAAATGAGCCGGGTACATTCTGTTGCACTGCGCAGAACGGCAAAAAACTCAGATGGGACTTTCGCTGCTCGAGCCACGGTTCATTCCAGCGAAAATTGGGCCACTGGGAAGTTAAACTAAATCCACTTTGCTCTTGTTTTGTGTGTTTTTCTCTGCACGTAGCTCCACAGGAGGATCTACCAAATGCAGGTGACAGTCCCGGCCACAGGCTTCAACAGCTTCAACTACTCCTTCTCCTACCTCTGTCTCCCCGATGACAAGAACATCTGCATCATTGACGACATTATCCGGGCCATGGAGGAGATCCAGTCCGCCCGCACCTCCAACCGCTCCGTCCCTATCCTGCGGTATCCCATCACGCAACTTGCAGACGGGCGGCAGGCGTACATCGGTCACCAGTTGGGCGGCGTGCAGGGATGGGGTCCGGCCGGGGCGGTGCGCGGTCCGGGGACGGGAGCCCGGGGAGAAGGGGTCCGGTCCGCCAGGGCGCTCCAGCTCACCTACTACCTCCAAGCCCGTGGTGGCCTGATGGACCGGGTGGCCAGCCAGTGGGAAAAGGCCTTCTGTGCTGAGTTACAGCACTTTGCAGCATTGCACCCTAAGCTGGGGCTGTACCCTTCCACTTCCTCTTCTCTGAGGACAGACTTCCAGTTCTCTTCTGTACTGGCACGCCGTCCCCTGTTAGCCAGTCTGGGGGTGTGCGGGGTGCTGGCTGTCCTCTGCTGCTCTATGAGAGACTGTGTGAGGTCCAAACCATGGTTGGGACTGCTGGCCCTGCTGTCCATCACACTGTCAGGCCTTACTGCTGCTGGAATACTCAACCTGACCGGTGCCACCTACAACTCCACATACCTGGGCATCCCATTTGTCATGCTGGGTAGGTTTTTAATTTATATTTTTACCCCTACACTCTATTTTTTTTTTTTTTTTTTACTTCCTCTGTTCTAAATATGTATAACGTGTATAGTTTTTTTTATTTTATGTTATTTGCTTTAACACAATTTCTTTTTTTTGCACTGTCCTTATTCTGTTGCGCCCTTGACTGTTGAATTTCCCCATTGGGGGGATCAATAAAGTCTAATCTAAAATGAAAATGTAAAAAAAAAAAATTCAATATAGTCCTGGAAAACATTGAGACCACTCGAAATGACAAACTTGAACCTTATAATGCAGTTAAGAGGATGATAATAAGCCAGAAAATCTGAATTATTCCACCAAATACTGATTTATCTTTATGTTTTAGAACATTACTGTTGTGTTGTTTAACCATTAAAGACCCAGAAGTATTTCAAATAACTGCACTCATGTGATTTAACACAATTTATTATAATATGATCCTCTGCATTTTGCAAAATCCCAGGGTTTTCCTATATTTAATTTACTTATCATGTACCACAGATGTTCATAAAGGTTATTATAACTGAACAGAGAAACCTGAAGAAAAAGTGACATTTTCAGCAGAGCATATCATTAACTGAACATAAAAACAAGCAACGGCACTTTGATCATCAAATACATGGTTTTGCTGATGTTGCAGAAGATGACAGTGTCTCCATGTTTGCTACGGAGCCTCTGAACGTCCAAATGGGTCATATCTGATGTTAATGAAAAGCTGAGACACCACATTTCACCTGCATTATTTCAAAAACATGAACAGGGTTAGTGGTGCAAAAGTTATTAAACATTTTAAATCAGTAGATGCATTAACTTAGATCTTTGGCTCTGATGATCCTGAACTTGTTATCTTTGCAAATCTCATCCAAAACCACAAAACACTGCATTTTTGGACCATGTCATTTTCTGCACACAAATGATCTAAATAAAAAGTTAAATTTAGAATAGGGGTGGGTGATAAGGCAAAAATATCATATCATGATTTTGATTTTATCACGACTCTTTACATTGATCTTTGAGATTACTTTGCAAGTTTCTGAACAGTGCAACCAAATGATTGCTGTATGTAGAACATAGCCCTAAAAGAAAAAAATAAAACCGACAATTAAACCCAAAGAACCTTCAGAACATTTTTAATTTACATAGTTTGTGCAATTTTGCAACATGTGCCAAGAACATAAACATACTACAATGTAAACAACACTAAGTCTGCTGTGCAACATAAAAACTAAACTGCACTTGGTTTTTGAGGTAGCTTTCAATAAACATGAAAAGTAAAAAAAAAAAAAACTGAACAAAATATGAATATAAATGAGGAAATGCCCATTTCAAATAATACTCCAGGCTTACAGAACAGGTGGCTGGTAATCTTGCAAATTACTATTTGCACTTTGTCATTTGGAGAAAAGCCAAACCAATTCCATATGATGGGAGCAGAGTTCTGTGGGCGGTAGAGGTAGAGCGGGTCGTCCAATAACTGAAGGGTTGGCGGTTCGAATCCCACTCTGTCCTGGTGGTTCTATCCTTGGGCAAGACACTTCACCCTCCTTGCCTCCGGTGCTGCTGCTCACACTGGTGTACTGGTGGTCGGAGGGCATAGGTGCGAATTGGCATTATTAATTCGCTCACAGCCAATATGAGCGAATGAATAATGGATCCACTGTACGCACTTTGAGTATGTGTTCGTAGAAAAGTGCTATATAAATCTAATCCGTTATTATTTTTATTATTACTATCATTATTATTAGTTCTTTTTTGGAAGCAACTCGCCCGTTTCGGTGTCAGCCATGACTCCTGCTACACAATGTTTGCGAAATCCACGTGACGCGTCTGTTCATGGGCATATACAGTCGAGGAAAAAATTATTAGACCATCAAAAACAATGGTTATACAGTCAAGTCCTAACTCCTGTATGTATCATGTGACTAAAACAGACAGCAAAGAAAACATGGAATGAATAAAAGCACTGTTTTTGTCAGTACAATGCCATAGATATTGATGTAAGAACTGAAGTGATGATGGTTTTTATCAAGAAAACATAGAAAATGGATAGATATCAGCTCTGAAATTAATCTCTTATGAGCTATTTTTTGTTGTTATCGTTATATTTGTCCAATCAAACGTACATTTAGTTGAACCAGGCATTAAAATGAACAAGAAATTGAAGAAAACAAGGGTGGTCTAATATTTTTTTCTGCAACTGTAACTACCTCCAGAGCATTGTATAGGTCTGACTACATCATATTATAGATGATTCCACATTCTTTCTGCTTTGTTGGATCGTCGATACGTTCTAATCCTTCGTGATCTAATATCGTCTTATCACGCACTTCTAATTTAGAAAGTGAGAGAAAATTTCCACTTAAATACACACATAAAAATTGTAAATATAGTGATATCTACCTTGTTAGTCTTTGTTACAGTGAATTCTGATTCTAATTATATCCATGCCTTTATCCTCTTGTTTTTCTTCCACGCGTAGGAGGAGAATAGCATAATCAAATGGAGGAAAAAAAAAAAATCAGGATATTTTTTTGCATGCAAACTTTTTTCAGAACCCATTCTTAAATACAAAGTACATTTAATACAAAGCCTCCGAAAAGAACAGCACTGAACAGAAGCAGCGAAAGAATCAAAGAACAGTGAAGCTCACATGGCAGGTGGTGGCTACAGTGAATGCTACCATTACTTTTAAAAGCACAGGCTGTGTGTAGTCTTCCAGTAAAAGACCACGCACAACACAACTACACACTGAGAAAAGCTGCAGATGCCATCCTCCGGCTGAATGCCATTTCAAAGGAGGCCGATCAGAATGACTGACAAGTGATGGGGCATGACTTTGCTGAGTGGGAGGGTGATGGTACGAACAGCACACCTCGTGAACAGGAGCTCAAACCAAAACTAAGGAAGCGTTGGCTGTCATTGTTAACAAACAGGAAACGGGAAGACAAAAATAGGTCTTGATACCTCTGCCGCTCATCCATCTAAAGCACGACAAAACACTTGTCATAATTCAGAGGCTCACTAAGTTCTTGTCTGTTTTTATCCTGAGCGACAGCAGTAAAAAGTATCAGAGTAAATACATGAGATATCTGTCTATTAGTGTTGTGTATTAGGACTTCATCTAATTTTCTAGTTTTGTTTCACACTTGTCAGCTTGTGGAGCGAAGTGCTAATCCACCACAGACCTCAGTTACACTTTATCCGGACTATATCCGATGCTGGCATATCATAACGCAGATTTGATGTCATGATTTACACACTTTCTAGTCCAACTCGTGCACATGCAGTTAGGCCTTTTATATCAAATGGGAATTAACTTTCTTTCCAAGCAATATTAATCAAAATCTGCTTACTGCTATTTCTAATTTTCCTCCAAAGCTTTATGTACCAAGGAATAAAAATCCATCATCTGCGCCTGGAAATGTGGTTGTTTCAGCAATTTCAGTGTGATTGCTTCTGCAGTCTCTATTTCCCCTTCACTTGCATATGACATAGGGGTTAAAAACATTTGAGCATCTATACATTTTTAAGGGATTAAGTAAAAAAAAAAAAAAACAAAAAAAAAAAAAAGACATTTTACCGCAGCAAGAAAAAGGAACATAAAAGAGATTGAGAGAAAAAGTTAGTTTGTAGTGAATAAAATGAAGTATATGCATGTACAGTTGCAGAAAGTACTAACTCCTGTGTGCATCATGTGACTAAAACAGACAGAAAAGAAAACTTGGAATGATTAAAAGCACTGTCATTGATATTGATGTAAGAACTGAAGTGATTTTGGTTATTATCAAGAAAAACATGAAAAAATGTATATATATCAGCTCTTAAATGAAACTCTTTTGAGCTATTTTTGTTGTTATCATTAGATTTGTCCAAACAAATATACCTTTAGTTGTACCAGGCGTTAAAGTGAACAAGAAATTGTAGAAAACAAGGGGTGGTCTAATCATTTTTTTCCGCAACTGTAAGTGTGAAGACATGCAGAAATTCAGAATCTTCTAGTGCATGTATAATAGATACTGTAGGATGTGCATAACCACTCCTTCACTCATGTTGTCTATACCATAATTACACTGTAATGTGTGGGCGGAAAGGCTGCTGTTAGGCTTAAAATAACCGCAGAGAGGAGAATAGAAGAGACGAGGGAATAGAGACAGACGTAGAGGTGGTTCTATGAAATACTGTACCTCTTCAACTGGAAGATGAGACAAAGATCCTCGTAGCAGAAAATTAAGTTAAACTGGAGTTAGACAGAGAACAGGCAGGGGAAAAAAAAAATAAAATAAAAAATTCTGCATGTAGGCAGACCGAAAAAATGTGGGAGGAGGACAGAAAAAGGCATGTGTTTGGAAGAGAAGAGGGAGAGAAGACTGGAACAAGCAGAGACAGATGAAGAACATACAGTATATTTGATGCCTGTGGAAGGCTGGATTTCTTGGAGTTCTTTTACCGCCGCGCGTTAGAAAATACATCACAACGCATCTGTTAAGGTTTAGTTTAAAAACCCAAGAGTTTTGTCGAAAAACTGGTGTTATTTTGATTCGCTGAAAAAATTCACTGCCAAGAACCCTCGAGTGTGAATCAGTATGATAGACACTTCTACCAAAAAACTAAAACCGTAGACAAACTGATTATACTGGCCAACGAAGATTTTTGCTACTGGCACGAAATACTTAATTTGACTCAAATCAGGTACACTTATTCCATTTCTGAAACAAGTTTTTATCAGGATTTTCAGTTTTGCACAAATCGGTATATAGTTGCAGGGAAAAAAATGATTAGACCATCCTTGTTTTCTTCAATTTCTTGTTCATTTTAATGCCTGTTCCAACTAAAGGTGCATTTGTTTGGATAAATATAATGATAACAACAAAAATAGCTCATAAAAGTTTCATTTCAGAGCTGGTTTTCCATGTTTTCTTGATAATAACCAAAATGACTTCAGTTCTTCCATCACCGACTGTATATCCATTAGTAGCATCATGCCAGTGTTTTAAGTTCTATAAATTCTAAATGTTCAAAATTCAGATAACAATAATAATGATAATACATTTGATTTATCACGTATGTTTCATTGATTCATTGATTCATGAATCTCAGAGTGCTGCAAAAGAAAAGGAACAGAAAAAAAACATAACATCAGCAGTTAAAAGCCTTTTTAAATATGGTTTTCAATGCCTGATAGATACATTTGCTTCAGTCCAAACTGATGCAAAGCTGAAAGCCGGAATTTTCAATGGACCCAGATGGGAGAAGTCACTGGTGATCCTGTATTCCTCTCAAAGCTCTTAGATTCATTTGTGCAAGCGGTGCAACAAACTATGATCAACTAGTTAAGAACACAATAAACAAGGTGCTTTGAAAGTCTTAAAAAGTGTGGAATTTTAAAGTGCTGTTTTCCAGGCTGTGAAAAGTCTGGAATTGCTTGTGAAAGTCTTCATAAAATATGGAAAAAAGTTGAATTTTAGAGTATGCACAATGGCACATAATCTTGTAAGATAACAAATGCATGAGGAAAGTATATAAAAAAACTTTAATTGCACTAATCTGTCAGTACTGGAATGATTCTAGTGAAACTTGAGTGATATATATCTGTGCACTTTTGTGATTTTCATGTTTTGTGCACTGCAAATTATGCATTCATTCATATATTTATTACAATGAACTGTACTACTCCACATAACAGGTATAATCTCAACCAAAAAAGATGCACTGAAGCATAAAAGTACACAAATTCAAGGTTTTGCCCTGATATTTAATGTCAGGCTGCTCAAATGGAATGACTAACTATGAGGGACAATAATTGTTAAAAAAAAAAATTAAAAATTATACTGTGAATCACGAGCTTTTCATGTTTCATTTCTTTAGGGTTTTATTAATTATACTTTCATGTTCACTGTAAGAATTGCAGTGTCAAACAAAGCCCAAAATAGTATATAATAGAATGGTGATATCGGCTTTTTCCTCTTTAAGAACCATCATTATTATAGGAGCCTTTTAAAAAATGTACTATCTTTTAAGAAAAACAGTCACCGTTCAACATATTTTAAGTCTGAGGAAAAAATATACTTCTGCAGCTCTTCTTGAATAAATACATGATTCCTGAATAATGAATATAGTCTAGAAAATGATCATATGTGATGGAGAGCTTTAATTACCGATAAATATTAAAACTCTCCCGCTCCCAGAACTTATTTAGCTTAATTTTTCCACGTGTTTCATATCGTGGATCTCTATTTAGACTTTTTATTTAGACAGAAAATAGCTTTCTGCGTACTTAAGTGCTAACAAAGAATCTGAAATCCACTTTATAAAAGTATAAGAAAATCCATAGAGTGGAGTTAGTACCTTTTTTTTTTTTTTATCTTTTCTCTCACATCCTATGGCAGCTGTGTAAGCGTATATATCAACCCTTTAAATATCCAAACCTTTGGGTCAGGCCTTTTTCTTTTTTTTCCTTTCACCTTCCCTCTTTGCAGCGGTAACATCTGCCCCCCCCCCCCCCCTTCACTCTGCCACACTGGCTCAAGTTCCTTCTTTCTAAAATATGCACATAAATACACTCACAGATGCACAGACTTTTCTCAGTAACTCCCACGCCTGAGGTGCTGGTACGTCACGCCTCTGCGAAGGTGTTAAGTGTTTCGACATGGTGAGGTCACTGGATGAAGGGATGGGGATGGGGATGGGGAGGGGCGTATCACTGGTGACTCATGGGTACCATGGCAACCAAGACAGAGTAAACCACAAGAAAACCGCTGCACATGAGCGTATAAACATTTATATGGATGCAAATGAGTGTGGAAATGGACATATTTTAACTCTTTAGTCTGCAAATAATCCTTGTTGTAAATGTTTCCTACTTTATGTGTAGTTTTTCCCCGTCTTTTTTTTTTTTTTTGAGGTAACCTGTTACTTCAGTCACACATTATAACCTCTCATTCCACGGCAGCGCTTTAATTCCTCTAGTGGGACTGGTTATGTCACAGTTAGTGCTCTTTCATGGTGTTAAATCTGTCACTTCACATATTATTCACAGTTCAGGCAGGATTGAAATTTAAGATTCGAAGCGTTCATTGTCATATGCACACTTAGGAAACATGTTCCCTGTACAATGACATTCTTGTTTTGCTGTCTACAGAATGACATATATGTTAAAAAGAAAAAAAAAATTATAAATAGATAAAAGACTGGAAATTGTTAGACTAACAAGATAGGTAAGCAAAAATTAACCCCGCAAAGGTAAACGGTGCGAAAATGTAAAGTGCAAAGCTATTACAGTTACATGAGGTGGCGCAAATAATGGTAGTGAACTCCTCGTAGCTGTTTAGGACATTTTCTTCTTTTTTAGATCATCTTTTGACACCATTTTTTGGTTTCGAATGATGTCGAATGAGATGTGATTATATGTCAGATGGACTGTTCAAAACCTGCAGTAATCCGCTTATTTGTGCAACACATGCTTCATTACAGTTGGAATCTTATTTGAACAGGAAACGTTATCCAGACCAGATGTAGAC
>JAPTYQ010000014.1:4423678-4434169 GCA_029814465.1 Ostorhinchus cyanosoma
AGTTTTCATGAACATCTATATGGTCTATGAATTAAATATAGGAAAATACATGATATACAGAAAAAAAAGGTGATGAATCGGTTAATAAAGGTAGAAATAGAAAAAAAATCATTTGGGAACTAGTGCAAATATAGCATTGGGTATGTTTATGGTTTAATCTGAGCTTTTATGAACATCTACATGATCGGTGGATTAAACATGGGAAAACGAATTTTCAAAATAAAGTAAAATAATCGAGTACATCTCTAAGTGAACGCCATAGATCACTGACTTTCATCTGTTTACATAAGTAATGTTTGCTTCCCGTAACATTTTTTATATCATCTCACAGCTGCCTTTTCTTCGTCTAATATTCCTAACATTTAGAAACTTCTCGTATGAGTCATTTTTTATGTGTATCGACAACATAAAGACACTTGCAACTATAACCTGTAACTTATATTAGCCTGAACTCAGTGGGGTAACCCAATCTGCTGGCCCCTCCCCCTTTCTGCAGTCCATCAGCCACCGCAGACAAAGCCGTAGATAATATTAGATCGTTTTAGTTTACCAGCAGTGAAAGAGAATTTTTAGTGTAATCCCAGGAGTCACACAATGAGACATTGTGATTATACCCACACCTAGACTGACTGCACGAAAAGGGCAGAGGAAAACAAAAAGAGGAAGCCGGGAAACAAACCGACCTGTTGAGCTCATGAAAAACAGCTGGAAACATTTCATTAAATATGGAAAAAACAAAACACACACATACACAAGAATGACGTCGTGTAGTTTCTTATGAGTCTTTTTCACTTTGTCTTCACAGGAGGATGTATGGCCTTTGTTTTCAAAGACAGTGGAGATGGAAATGTCATTTTCTTCCATTCATTTGGCTGTTGGTGCTGGCAGCTGCTCCACCCAAAGGTAATAAATGAATCACCCATGAAGACACAAGATGCACATTTTATTTTTAAGTTAATGATCTGCTCTTGATTTGACAGAAATTACATTCAAAGCGATCACTAAGACAAAAGTGTTTTCCTCGTCCGCTGCACTTTAGATATTACTTGAAGTTGACGTAAGCGTTTCCATTTATTCGACATTTTATTTATACTCTGCTACGTCTTAAAGTGGTTTTATGTTCTATTGATATTCCAAAAGCAGGGAGAAATCATGTACCAGAACATAGTGACTATAGGCAAATGTGGCCCAAATCTGATTTTTTTGCCCCTTTTTTGACCTGTATCTGACAGTTTTTTTAACTCCGCCCCCTAAAAGGGGAGGTGAGGGTATTGTTTTTGTTTCATTTTGTCTGTTTGTTTGTTTGTCAGCAACTTTTCGCAAAAACTACTGGACCAACTTCCATGACATTTTCAGGAAAGGTGCGAGGTGGTCCAGAATAGATCCCATTAGATTTTGGTGAATGTAGGTCAAAGGTCAAGGTCATCAAAAATGTGTTTTCGCAATGATAAGAGATAGCGCAAATCAGGGAAATTATTTGCGAGGGGCAGGGTTTGTTGTGCCTGACACCACTTGGTTACATTTTTTTTCAAATCCGATCCAGGCCACTTTCATATGTGGTCCTAAATCCGATATGTATCTGAAATTTTGCAATGCGACTTTTTATCATTTTTATTCGACCTTTACGTCATTGAAATGCGACAAACGTTACAATTCTGCGTCGCAGGAGGAGAAGCGGCGGGGAAAAGATACTTACTTCCGTAAACACAGTGTGTGCTTGTGAGGTCACGCATTATGTCAGGACCTTTTAGCGCATTCGGGTCAGCAGGGTCGCATTCAGTTCACACTCAAAATTGATAGAAGTCGCATTTAATGTCTCATGTAAACTAGCGCACACAAAAAAAAAATCCAGTCTGACTTTTTGGTTTTGCGATTTTGGCGTAACGGTGACCAGTGTTTACCTCCAGCTAGTATCGTGACGTCACAGTAACAGTAACGTGGGCCACGAAGGCATCTATAATCTTCATGCGCTACATTAGCTGATAGTTTACATTATAGCTGTTAGCTTAGCTCTGGTTTCTATTTGCTCTGTTGTGTATGTGTTGTAAAAAGCTGAAACTAAAAATCTGTTTGTGGCCGTTCTGAACTTGTTTGGACGATTCCAGTTCAGTTTGAACCGTGAATCAACAAATGACAGTTACGTAAAAATATAATATTACATAATGACTCTATACCTTCGTAAGCCTTAGAGTCAGTTTCATCCTTGTAGAAGAAAAGCTGCCGTTTTAGCATCAAACTCTATTGTTTTTATTTGGAGCTGTGAAAACAACAACAGCTTTTAAAGTTGTTATTCAATTCTCATCCTTTTTCGGCCTCTTCCGGATGGTTTGGTCAAAGGTCCCATGGCATTTGTTTTCATTGCCATGGGAAGAATCTCCAGTTACTCCAACCTGAAATGTCTCTTGGGTCAAGGTGTGGCAAATTTGGCTCTATATCACCCCTACAAAAAAAAACAAAAAAAAAAAAGAAAAAAAATCAAGGCCCAGCATCTACAGCTTTGAATGCGTCACATTTATTATTTTACTTATCATTCCATTCTACCTGGAACTGCTTCAGTGCAAATGTAAGAACTTAATGAATGTACAGTCCATTTGTGTCAAATGCTGTTTGTTGCCATGGTAACATTACTTGACTTGAAACATGAAAATGCCTTCTTTTCGTGGCATACATGCCAAAAGCGGAGATTTGGGGATTTGGAATATGGCTCCATAGCTCCGCCTCCAAAATGTCAGAAATGAAACCCCTTTATCTGTAGCACTGAATCGGGTTCAAACGTTACAATTTTTATAAAACTCCATATCTTAAGAAAATACGCAGAACGATTTTTAATTAAAAAGAGTATTTCATGAAGAAACCTTTACTCGCCCTAGCATCATCTGAATGACGTAAAATTAACATGAAATTGGTCCAACATAAACATTTCAGTAAATCAATCCTACATATTAACTGTAAATTGTTCGGACATAATTAGAATTAATCAGGTGAATTTAAATAAAACTTGTCCACGTTAATAAAAATAAGCCATTCCCAATCCAAAACTAAACTGATCCAACTACAAAAACTTTAAATAGCTAATTATTTTTCACATTTTCAAGTATTTTGATGGTACATTTTTCCATTAAGAATATTATTATTATTATTATTATTATTATTATTATTTTAACCTTTATTTAACCAGGAAAGAGTGTCCAGGCCAAGACAGCCGCAGCAGCAGAAATTACACAGCGATACAACCACAGTAAAAATATACATCAATACAATGAAAGTCAGTATGAAAACAAACTTACAACTGATGAGAACATACATATAAAATGTCACCTTTATTTTAATAGGTACTAAAAGTATAACAATGTTCCTTAAAAGCATCTCAAAGCCGAACCCAATTCACTAAGAAAGACATGTACATCCACATTTGTCCTTTTCCCATTCACTGAAAATGACTTTGAATGTATTAAGAGTCCAATTCCTTTAGTTGAATGTCTTTCTACATCTTTTATAATTGACACGACGCTGCAAAAATCTAAATTTTACCAAGTGTATTTTTCTCATTTCTAGTCCAAATATCTCATCATACTTAAAATAAGACAGAATCCCCTAAAGAGGAACTTTTCAGTGAGATATAAGAACTTAATTTTAGACAATAGATCTGGAAAATCTTATTTCAAGAAATGATAATTTTAGATAATTTTCACTTGTTCCATTGGCAGATTATTTATTTTTATTTTTTGCTTAATTCAAGATTTTTTTTGCTTAATTCAAGATTTTTTGGCTTAATTCAAGTAAAAAAAAATCTGCCAATGTTCCTCTTTAGGTGATTCTGTCTTATTTTAAGAGTGATGAGATATTTTGACTAGATATGAGAAAAATACACTTGATAAAATTTAGATTTTTGCAGTGCATCTGTATTATTTATCCCATATTCCCATTGCATCTTCATTTCTTTGACTTCGTAGTGCTCAGCTACTTCCTGGGAGACACCAAAGCAGTGTTAGATGGCTGTAAAGACCACTGGACCATGCAGGACAGGGCGGCCGTGCCTCTGCTCTATCAGATGACTGTGTGCGTCGATATCCGAGTGGTGGTTCCAGGGGCGTGGGTGGCCTTCTCTTACAACTCGGTCCACGGTCTGAGCCCTGAGCTGGGTCTGGAGGGAGATGAGGCGGCGCTGTACGGGTGGTTGCTAAGGGTCCGACATCGGTTTCCACTCAAACTGTCCCCACAGTTCTGGCACAGGGTGTGTCTGAGGAGGGATGTACTGGGCGACTCCTTCAGCCTAGAGGTAATACATGCAGTGTAAATACATGACAGTTTCATGACAGTATTTTTTTTGCTGGAATTAACCAAAAAAAAAAAAATCTTAAATTAAGCAAAAAAAAATCTTAAATTAAGCAAAAACAAAATCTTAAATTAAGCAAAAAAAATCTTAAATTAAGCAAAAAAAATCTTATATTAAGCAAAAAAATCTTAAATTAAGCACAAAAAAAAATCTTAAATTAAGCACAAAAAAATCTTAAATTAAGCACCAAAAAAAATCTTAATTTAAGCACACAAAAAAATCTTAAATCAAGCACAAAAAAAATCTTAAATTAAGCAAAAAAAATCTTAAATTAAGCACAAAAAAATCTTAAATTGAGCAAAAAAAATCTTAAATTAAGCACAAAAAAATCTTAAATTAAGCACAAAAAAAAATCTGCCAATGGAACAAGTTAAAATGATCTTAGTACGATTTCTTGAAATCAGATTTTCCAGATCTATTGTCTAAAATTAAGCTTCTTTATATCTCATTGAAAAGTTCCTCAGTTACTTTCAACATTTAGTAATTATCGGTAAAGTTTTGCGCATATATCCAACAGAAAAGCGACTAGTGACAAAGCACTTCAGGTTCAATTATGAGAAAAAATAATTTAGGAACGTGACATAAAAGTAACACCGGGTCCTTATGGGTTAATACTTAAACGTTGCACCAAAAACATCACCTTTCCATTCAGTTTTTTTTTTTTAAAACCTGGATCTTGCCTCAGGTTGACGGTACAATTGTGGCAAAGAGGACGGTCGTCGCTCAGGCCATCTCCCCATCGGGCTCGCTGTGGCTGGGCTGCCACCTCCGAAACCAACCCCCCGGAACGGTGCTGGGAAAAGTGGAGCTCTACCTGTTCAGGGTGTGGTCCGACACGGCCGAACACGGCTTCTGCGAGGACGGCAACGTGATCGGCTGGAGCTCTCAGTTTTGGGGGGTGACGAGTCTGAACGCCAGACAGACAGACCCCTACCTTATGTGTGGTGAGACTTTTCACCGATTTATTTATTTATTTATAGAAGAATGGCGGGGGATGTTGTCTTTCTTTTGTGGCTGGAATTTTTGTATTATGCGTTTTGTTTTGTTTTTTTTGTTTTTTTAACTCCTGTTCAATGCATGTTTGCTTTACAGAACTGACCATTTAGGCTCCTCTGGTCCTGTTCTCTAACAAATATAACTGTCATGGCAGGCATGTGTGGTGTCTTCATGTCTAACCGTTTTCTTCAAGCATGTCCTAAGAGCATGTTAAATGTTGAATGTTGCATGTTTTATGTTTCTCGTAGCGCACAGAAGGTTGCAACGTCAAGCATGTAAGTGTTGAAACCTTACTAGTTGACTATAGTTGATAATATATGTTTACATGTGTGTTTTTGTTTTTTTCCAATATTTCTTTGACCATTTTCTCGGTGAGAAAACAAAGGCCCAATCCCAGTTCACCACTTGGCCACACCCCCTTATACCCCTCCCCCTCCCCCACCATTTTGCACATTCACGTGAATGGGTGCACTTGAAAAATCGAACTCTTACCAAGTGTATTTTTGTCATTTCTAGTCAAAATATCGCATCACACTTTAAATAAGATATAATCACGTAAAGAGTAACTTTTCAGTGAGATATAAAGAACTTATTTTTAGACAATATATCTTTAGACAAGAAATCTTACCAAGGTAATTTTCACTTGTTCCTTTGGCAGATTTTTTTTTTTTTTACTTAATTCAAGCCAAAAAAAAAAAAAATCAACCAACAGAACAAGTGAAAATGATCATACACTGGAAAAAATACCCCACTAAAAACAAGTAAATCAAACATTTATTTATCCAAGACGTTTTTGCTTGAATTACCGTAAGCAAAAAAAAAAATCTGCCAATAGCACAAGTGAAAATTATTTTGGTAAGAATGTATGTATTTTCTTCGTAAAACAACTAATTTATTTATTCATTTATTTATTTTGAACATGCAAAGAAACAAAATAAAACAAAATAAGACAAAAATAAAACATTTAAATGGACAGAATCCATCTTTTAAGTACGTGTCGGAATGTGCATAGTTGAAAAAGAGTACGAAGAAGTTATTTAATCGAACCTTTCACTAACTTAATACATGAACCAAACAATACATTTTTCCTAATTTTAGCATTCAACCACAACTAATACATAATGCAGTAATTGAATTATGCACAACGATATTATCATAGTAGTACAGTCACACAGACTCAGCAGTTTTCTTCAATAATTGCAGCATAATTATCAATACATTATCCTTAAATAAAAAAAAAAAAAAAATTTCTTTTTTTTTTTTAACTGAATTATGTTCCACAGTTTGACTCCACATATAATACGGAAACTTTTTCACGTAATGCGAACTTTATGAATCCTTAAATTTAACTCTCCCCTTAAATCATAACCTCCTTCTCTTTCACAAAACATTTCTTGAATATTGCACGGCAGTAACTTCATCATTTTGTCGACCGTCGTTATAGATCGCATTTCTGCAGTTTGCGGTTTATAGCTGCAAAAATATGGCAAAGGGGGAGGGGCCAAGGAGTGAAAATGGGATTGGGCCAAAGAAAGGAACATATACATCGAAGAACCTACAAGGAAGGGAGCAGTTTTATTATATAGACAATGCTATCAAGTAGTGTTTTTGCTAACTGTAAGAACATTAAAATATATAATAGTAGATTAACACATAAAAAAAAAAGAGGAATACTGATGTCGTACGATTGTGGAAGGAAAACTCTAACTCTAACATTTATTATTTCAGCTCTAGGACCTGGAAAGCCAGGGATTCCTGGTAACGGTAAGAGTCACTTAAATTGAATTGTGCTATTAATACTACTAATAATAATCATAATTCTGATTTTTTTTGCTTCTTTAATACTTTTTACATGAAGATTTTGTCATAGCTGTAAAACAAAATAAAAAAAAAAAAACACACCAACACACTCAAAAGCACAATACGATGGATAAAAACAAATAAAACACATAAAATGACTAAAAAAACCATAAAACCACAGTGCAGTTGATTTTGTATTATTAAGAGCAGCTATTGAAGAGAGGATGATGTAGTATATAATAGATTAACACACACAAAAAAAAAAGAGGAATACTGATGTCGTACGATTGTGGAAGGAAAACTAACTCTAACATTTATTATTTCAGCTCGAGGACTTGGAAGGGCAGGGATTCTTGGTAACGGTAAGAGTCACTTAAATGGAATTGTGCTATTAATACTAATGATAATAGTTATAATTCTGATTCCTCTTGATTTTTTATGTCTTTAATACTTTTTAGAAGAAGATTTGCATCCAACCGCTGATACCTCAAGTTCCATTATAACAACATCAGGTGAATGAAGAACACAACATGATCTTATCTGTACAAGGACATCGTCTATACTGAAAATTAACCATAAAAGATGAAGTCATTTTCATTCCTGCACAAGATACACTTGTTTTTTTTAATGAAGTATATGGACAAATGTATCACACCTATAGCTTAAAGCACTTTCCGTTCCCGTCGTGTTGAAATATTAACACCATGAAAATGTTGACGTCAGTTTTTTTTTTTTTTTTAAAACAATAGTCATGATAAATGTCAAATCAATAGTTTTAAGTTTAAAGGATTATTTTGCATCCTCGGTGAAAGTTGAAGAAACCGATGCTTACTTGTGGTTTAAGATGATGAAAAACACTTCGAATGACAAAAACATACGAATAATATTCAATTATAATGGCAAAAAACATCAACAATAAGTAAAACTAAACGGAAACATTTTGCAGACATACAGTAGATGACAATTTAAAAAAAATTAACCTTATCTTCGCCTCTTTGAAGCCGGAGTAGACTTTATCATTCTGCGAGTAAGAATAAGCGGTTTGGAAAATAAATGAATAAATATTATTTCCATAACTTAGACGTAGCAGAAATAGTTGTGAAATGTCCAAAGCTTTAAGCAACAGCATCATTTTATCACTTTCTTTGGTTTAGTGAAAGTTACCCGGACTTGATTTAGCATTTGTACTAAAGCCAATCATGGATACTGTTCCAAAGTACTGTGATGATATATGACGTATACTTCAGTTCATTCTTTTGTGCTTTTCGATATCACAGTACGGTGGCAATTGATGGAGGAAATGACAAATTAATGATAGTATTTAGTACAGAATAGGAATTGTTCTTGTAAATACTCTGTATGTTGTTTTAATGGTGTTCTTTGCTCTATATGCAGTCAGTGAGGCTGGAGGAGGTGGAGGTGGAGGTGGGCGGAGCTACATGCTAGGTGTACCATGTGACTTCTCAGTTCTGTGTCAGTTCAGTGTATTGAGTGCTCTGGTCCGAATTCAGATTTGGCTGATTTATATCAATGTTGGAGTTACCTACAGCACCGTTGGCATCCCCCATTTGGAAATCTTCAGAATAATAATTAAAATAAAAAAATAAAACAAAACTTACCTCGACTGGGAATTGACCTCATGTCTTCTGTGATGCTGTTCAATATGTTGCAGAATGACTTAAATCTTCACTGTGCTGTCGTCTGATCTATTTGCTATCTGATTAGTAATCGGCAAATTGATATTTTGTGCCACAGGACTTTGTCAGTAACCACTTTGTTTTTGTTTTAAGAGTGCATCTGTGACCAAAGTTTGTTTTTTTTTTCCTTAGACAAAACGCCTGTCAGCAGTGGAATGCAAACTCAGCTCCCTAATGGTAACTTCCTAAATACTGTCAATTGACAAAAGGCAAAAGAAGTCCAAGATCCTTCAAAATGTAATGCCAGACCATATTTAACCCATTTAATAATATACACCACATTATACTTAGTTACAGATCTTTATATTTATATCTTTACTCTGAAAGATAATTATATTTGCACTTTAGCTGCACTCTTTTAGTGCTTTTCTAGTTTCGTTATTTTTTGTTTTTTATCAATAAACACAAAAAAAAATCATTTACATTTAAAAATTGTATTTTAATTCTTAATCAGTGTGAAACACTTTGGGCTACAATTTTTGTATGAAAGGTGCTATATAAATAAAGTTTATTATTATTATTATTTGTTTGTGTCTGTCAGATGCACAATTTTTTTTCCCACAAATATTTCAGAATAATATTTCAGATTGTGTAAAATTTTAAGGGGGTCTCTTTTTTTCCACCACTGTATTTTTATTTATTTATTTATTTATTTATTTTATCAGTTTAACTTGTCTAAGTGGCTCAACTTAAGCTGTTTATTTTTAACTGTAGCCTGTTGTAATTTGACAAACTAGGGGCCCCCAAACGGCATCTTGCTTAGGGCCCCCAGAAAGCTAGAAACGGCCCTGTTGATGTTGGTTTTTAGGATTATTTTCACATTTTCAGTGTGTCGGGAGTATCCTGTATATCCTTACTTTAATTTCAGCTAAAACCAAGCTTCAGAAAACCATTAAAACAAACAAAATACAAAAAACAAAAAACCCTGCTTCTCTTTTCCTCTAGGATCTACATCAATAAACTGTTACATTAACCAACTCTGTTCCAGTAACAGTAAGTATTTTCCACCTTTTCCTCATCTGTACTGATATATACATCTTTGTGGTTTTTTTTTTTTATGAATATTTCTGATTTTATTTCTGGTTTTCTGCAGATGCGTACTTTTGGATGTCATTACGTGTGAAAGTCCAAAATGGTCAAAGAACCGAGGATGGTATCCGTGCTTTTGTAAGAAATTTTCATGTACCTTTTTGAGTGTGTCATGTCCGTATGGATTGAATTGAAAATATTAAATATTAAAAAAATATATGAAAAAAAAAGTAATGCAGGTTCATGGTTAGTTTGTAGAGGCAGAAGTTGCAAATTCTCACCCAAGTTCCAGTAGAATCCAGCTCAGATGCACAGACAGTTAATTTTCTTTGACTCTAAAGGTTGTTTCTTAATGGTTCTCATCGCGTTTGATCAGTTTTTGATGCTTTGGTCAAAGGTTAATTTTGTTAGTTTTCCTCATTGTGAATATTTATGAGTTATATATTTATGATCCAGTACATTAGCATCTTTTGCAGACCTTTTGAGCTCTATATTCTTAAAACGCTAATGATACTGTGTGGCAATTTTTAAAGACTTTAATGTAGAAATGCTATCGCTCAGTCAATCCAATTTTTCTTATTAATTTTAGTTATCCCATTAGACTTAACACTTAAAGCAGACTCTTAATAAGCC
>JAPTYQ010000014.1:4762634-4773057 GCA_029814465.1 Ostorhinchus cyanosoma
CTCCACAGGTCCATCTTCAACTTTATTTTTGAGTAATGACACCAGAAAGGTCGTTTTGAGCGCTGGCCCTTTAAATACACATGAGCCACTTTAGGCCCCGCCCCCTCCAGGTTGTTGACTGTGCTGCTCTGTCCTGTTCAACCTACAGCTGAACATTTTAGGTAATCGGGTCGAAGTTTGGACATATTTTCAGTTTTTTCCTACAACTGCTGCTGCTGATAAATAATTATGGTGTAACTGAAGGAATGTTTGTGACCTAAAATGTGCAAATTAATTATAGACCTAACAAATTAAGCAGGAATTAAGGGTTGTAGAAGTGTATTTTTGCCAAAATGAATATAAAGAGGGTTCAACGTTTAACTTTTTGAATTATTAGGGTCCAAATACACCAATAAATGTACTAATAAAAGTAGGTTTAGCTAAATATTACCCCTTTAAGCTACACATGTGCATTAGACTGTAGATCCATGATGTTAGATGGTAACTGTGAGATATAGCGGATTGTGTAAGAATCCATCACCATATAAGATCAGCAGATCCCCTACTATACTGTCTTTGCTCTGTAAAGCTTTAGCAGTGTTATAAAATGCCTGAAGTCAGTTTAAAGAAACTCTCCTACTCTCCAGAGCTTTCAGCAGACATACACTACCAAAATTGATCCATGCAGCAGCCGAGATACAAAAGTCTAGTGACAGAAGCTGCAATTATCTAAAATAAGAAATCTGAGTGTTTAAAAAGTAAGAATACAGCAAGCCAATGAGCCTGAATGAAACCCTTTCAGATATATTTGAATGCATGTCTCGAATCCATTCAACCGTGTGTGAAATTTAGTCTTTTGACACAAAGTGAACTTTCTGACTTCCCCAATTGAAATGTCATTTTTATGGAAAATGTTTCACTGCTTTCAGAAACTTCCCAGGTCTACAGCTACAGTAATGCATAAATGTATCTTTGCTCTTTGTGTATGTGTGTGTGTGTGTGTGAAAACTCGTATTGTAAAGTTTCTTTATCTGGGTCGTCATGCCGATGTTCAATTTTTCACGACGTCGCATGCAGTCGCGGAAAAAATTATTAGACCACCAAGGCGTCGTTTAACCCATAAAGACCCAGACATTCTTTTCTGTCAGTTCCCAAATTAATTTCTCTCTATATTTAACCTTTCTTAAGTTATTTATCACTATTTATCGTAATATTATCTCTTTTATTTTGCAGTTTTTCAGAGAAAATCCAGTATTTTCCTACATTTAATTCTTTATAGGGCGATCATAGAAATACTCTATAATTCAGTATTTCAACCATAGTGTTATTGGATGATCTAACAAGACTATGAATTTGTAAAATTTTTGCAGAATTACTATGTAAAAATTCAATGACATTACCATATTCGGTTCCCTCCCTGTATGTGGCAAACAATAAATAAAAAAAATATTTGTCATGTAAGTTTTTCTCTCTTAAGTGATTTCTCACCATTTCTTTTCAAATAATTTTGTGTATTTTGCATATTTAAGTGAAAATCAGTCGTTATCCAAAGCCTCTGAATATCCACATGAGTCATATTGTATCTGATGTGTATGAAAAGATAACAAACTGCATTTTACACCAATTATTCACACGTATTGATAGGATTAGTGGATAAACAGGTATCAAGTAAATACTTTTGGTCGCTGGTGGATGTTTTGGTCTTTATACCTGATTTAGACTATATACAGTTGCGGAAAAAATTATTAGACCACCCTTGTTTTCTTCAATTTCTTCTTCATTTTAATGCCTGGTACAACTAAAGGTAGGATAAATATAATGATAACAACAAAAATAGCTCATAAGAGTTTCATTTAAGAGCTGATTTTCCTTGTTTTATTGATAATAACCAAAATGACTTCAGTTCTTACATCAATATCTGTCATTTTACCGACAAAAACAGTGCTTTAATTCATTCCATGTGTTCTTTTCTGTCTGTTTTGGTCACATGATACACATAGGAGTTGCGTAATCGTTGTTTTTGATGACTTTTTATGGTCTAATAATTTTTTCCGCAACTCTGTGACCTCATGTAATCCATCCAAAGTGGTTCTTTTGGTCCAGACAAACCCATATTCAATCAGCAAACCACTCATCTGTCTGGACCTCTTCCTGCAACATGACTCCATAACAGCTGCTGTTTTTAGCATCTTCTATAAAGAGTGAGAGTGTAGCTGGTGGTTGAGCCCAAGACGGTTGATTGATATAATACGAGGCAGATAAAGAGATTCGGTACATGCGGCATAGCAGGGATAGGATAAAAGCCCTGCTGTGTTGATTGTTCTGTATTAGAAAATATCACTGCAGAAGTGGGTGAATTCAGTCCAGCACATGAACAAAAGAATCATTATTCTACAAGACACACTATAGAGGGCAGAGTTTCCTTGCAGGTAATGACTGGTGATAGATACACAGGTCTACATGTTGCCACACCACCATCCACAAGAAGGGAAAGAATGTCTTGTGCTGTTATTTCTACACTTTTCAAAGAACAAAAGCACTTCCCTGTTGCGTCTTCCAAACTTTGCTCTTTCAGGTGGCTCTATCCTGTCAAGCGTTGAGGCTTTTAACAGCCCTGTCTTAAATGTTAAAGTCTCCGATGGCTCTGACATACCGTTTCTTTGATGCGGGAGTGGAAAGCGGTGCAGTTTAACGTCGGGTTCAGAGCGGGTTAGGAATAGGAAGCGGCGTGTCTCTGATTGTCTGTTGTCTCTCTGACTCAAATGTGACAGTCGGGTTTTCATCTGCGATAGGGAGGAGTGTGATTGTGCATTATTAATGCGGGACGTTTGAAGAAACAAAATGTTTGTATCGTATATACTGACGGGAAGGGATCGAGGCAGACGCTGACACTGTGTCTGTCACTGCTGAGGGTGCAAAGTACTTCATAGATCATCTGAGAAGAGGAAATACTGGAGGATCTAGTTCAGTACAGATTAGGAATATATATATTTATACTGCAGCGCGTGAGGGTTCCAGTTCCAGCACATGATGACGAAGATGTGACTTAAAACCAGGGGGGGCAGGGCTTTGTGGTTAACCCCACCCACCCACACACACATATTTATTTATTGTTTATAGTGTATTTCTTTTATTGTTTTTTTGTTTTTGTTTGTTTTTTTGATGATGTCCAGCACTTTGTTGTTTAAATGTGCTATATACATAAACTGGATTGGATAACATTGGATATTAACCCATAAAGACCCACCCCTACTTAAATTTTTCCCCTCTATTTAACCTTTCTTAAGCGATTTAACACCATTAATTATAATACGATCCTCCATATTTAGCGTATTTTCAGTGTAAATTAGGTATTTTCCTATATTTAATCATCATGATCATGTTGATGTTCATTAAAGCTGAAAGACAATTCAAAGGTTATTAAATCGGAAACTGAGAATACTGAAGAAAAAGTGGCATTTTCAACAAATATACCAAAAATAGAGCATATAACAAGTGTGTCCATCCACTGCCATTGATCCGACTTAATGGGTTTTACTTGCTAATGAATGTTGTAGAAGATGACGGTGTTTCCACGTTCACTGAACGTCCAAATGGGTCATATCTGATAACCGTGAAAAGATGACAAACTACATTTTACACCAATTATTTACATGTATTAGTAGTCAGTAGATGTTTTTGGTCATCAGTGGCTCTTTTTGGGTTAAATCAGTTTGAACAATAAGTACCTTTATGCACAAAAAAATACAACAAAGCATTTTGAATGTAAAAAAAAAAAGCTTCTCTCAAGGTTTTTTGTTTTTTTTTAATAATCTGATTGAACCGAGAACAAACATAGATGCGTAACGATTATTCCTAATCTTTTAGCAGTGAACTCTGGGTACAGAGTGTAACTGCTGTGAATGTCAAGACGCTGTTATCACTGATTTGCACATTATATCCCTTCCCTGTTAAAACTTCTAGTCAAATCACGACCTCTTTATGCTCCTTTTCAGTCAAAATCACCACCCGTTTGTATTTCCTGTCTGTATCGTATTCTATCAGTACTGTACGTGTATATATATATATATATATATATATATATATATGTATTATTGTATTATGTATTTATGTAAATCATATTTGTTCATAATATAAAGCCAGAAGCCAAATTATTTAATAAATAACAAGCATATTATAGTATATAGACTAGATCTGCTTAGACTGGGAATAATATTATTATTAATTATTTAAGGAGAAGGGGTGGGAGTTTATAAGTTACACTTCTTCTCAATCCTTTTTGACTATATATTATATGTCTCATGTTTTGTGTTTAAGTGTTTTATTTATTTTCTTCGGTTTTGACATTCATATTCGAAACACATACATCAATCAGTCAATAAATACTGCAAAAACTACTATTAGCCATCACCGCCCCCCCCAGTCTGCTTTATGAGTACATATCATGTTATGTTGTTTCACAGTTCATTTCTTTTGAAGCATATTTCTGCAATAACACATCATAACCATCTAAATTACACCCCCGTTTCCTTCCTAATTCAGTACTCTGAATACCTCTGTGCAAAGCCTGAAATGTTCCTGATTACTCATTGCCAGCGAGGTTGCTAATAGCTGATATAGCAACAAATGGCCAGACATATGTAAGAGTCCACTTGAACTCAGTGAATTAGATGCTACAACAGAATTTTTTTTCATTATGCTCTTGTTAAAATGGTCCTTAGCTGGAGAAAAATAGCAGATGTGATTGTTACTTCTTTTTTTTTTTCTTTTTTTATACTTATACGGCCAATTTTCGCCCACAATCTGCTCCGTTTTACTTATTTATTTAATTTTTTTCAGTGCTCATTATATGCTGCCACAATATTCAACATCTGACTGTAGTTTGCCCTCGTTTTGCATCTGATATGCAGAGGTCTTTCCGGTGTTTTTTTTTTTTTTCTTCTCATTTTAGCACACATACTGGTCCTTGAAAACACTAGATAACAAAACTCCTCAAATTATTTATCTTTAATTAGCAGAGACATGCACACAGAGCTATAACAGTCATGTATTTTTCTTCTTTTACTTCTCTAATATTCAGTTTTTATAACATAGTCGTCATAAATGCCTGCCAAAATAGGCTAGGGTAGGTCTAAAACATTTTCTAGTGATCTCTCAATAAAATATGTTTACATGTAATTCATTGTGTCTTCCATTTTGTAGAAGCGTTAGTACTGATGTTGTTTTTCTGGTATTCAAAGTACATTTTACTGTATGTCACAGTATTAACAAACCCCAAAAGAGGTTGCGGTCATTTATACAGAGTAGCCTTCATCTGTGTTTGTGTCTGATGTATTCATATGGTTGCAGAAAACATTATTAGACCATCAAAAATCATCAAAAACAATGGTTATGCAATCAATTACTAACTCCTGTGTGTATCATGTGACTAAAACAAACAGAAAAGAAAACGTGGAATGAATAAAACCACTGTTTTTGTCAGTATAATGACATAGATATTGATGTAAGAACTGACGTGATCAAGAAAACATGGAAAATGGATAAATATCAGCTCTGAAATTCAACTCTTATGTGCTATTTTTTGTTGTTGTCATTATATTTGTCTAAACAAATGTACCTTTAGTTGTACCAGGCATTAAAATGAACAAGAAATTAAAGAAAACATATTCAATATTATTTAAGCTTCACTAACTTGAAGATTTGAAGGAAGACTGAAAGAGACAGAATAAGTAAGACATGAGTTTACGTAGGTATTTAGTGAAATCGACATTTAGCTCTAAGGCGTACTTTTGTAGAAAGGAGCTGATTTTGTAAATAATGTATAATTATTCCCTAATTTCCATTTATGTGAATGGCATAACCACGCCCTGCAGTCATTTATTTTGCATTGCAGTCTGCAGTGAATTCCACCCTTTGTACAGGTTTTCTAATGCACGCAATATTTTTTAGTCTCATTTGCGCCGGCGTAGTGGCATCAAAAGCCACACAGTGGAAAAAATGCAAGTAAAAAGAAAATAATAATAATACAAGAGGTTTTTTGCTTGAATTAAACAAAAAAAATCTGCCAGTGGAACAAGTGAAAATGATCTTGGTATGATTTCTTGAAATAAGATTTTTAAGATCTATTGGCAGACTTTATTTTGCTCAATTCAAGATTTTTATTCATTTTTTTTGCTTAATTCAAGCAAAAAAATCTGTCTTATTTGAAGTGTGAAGACGTAAGTTGTTTATATCTCACTGAAAAGTTCCCCTTTAGGTGACTTTAACTGCTTATTCTCTCATTAGTTTATTTTTTCTAACAGTCATGAGTACTTAGGATGTGTACACATGAATATTTCACAGTAAAATTAATTTTTCACAAGCTTTCGCGATGCAAATAAAGGCATCGACCAATCATTTGTGCAACATAGAGATCATGTGACGACGCACTGCAAAAAAAAAAGCAAAATCTTACCATTTCTAGTCAAAATATCTCATCACACTTAATATAAGAGGTTTTTTGCTTGAATGAAGCAAAAAATGAAAAAAAAAAAATCTTGAACTAAGATTTTAAAGATCTGTTGTCTAAAGATAAGTATTTTACTCACTGAAAAGTTACTCTTTTGGTGATTATGTCCAGTGGTGTAGTGGTCCCTAGAGGGGTGGGTATGCTCAAATTTTTTTTTTTTTTTTAGTCGTCCAGAAAAACACCCTGTGATGATGAACTGGGGTGGCACTGACACCTGACGTGTCCAATCAGGTTGCAGAAGTGACCAGCGCTAGTTAGCAATATTTTCCTGGGCATGACTCCGCCCTACTCGGCCTCTGATTGGCTCATTCATCCTTATGCCTAAAGTTAACCAATCCAATCAGTGAAGGCAGTGAATACTGGCCAATTAGAGGCAAAGTAGGGCGGGTCATCTCTTCAACAGGCTAGGGGTAAAAAAAAAAGGCCTATTCCGCTCGCAAATACTTTAATTTAATCTGTAACTTATTTAGTTTTTTTTGGTTTTTTTGTGTATGTGTGAACAGCTGTTTTATCCTTTTTAATCTGTGAGGTGTCTCTGTGATAAGTGCTATATAAATAAATTTCACTTACTACTGAATGGTGCACATCAGGGGGGGTTTAGAAGTAGATATACTTAATGCTGACTGAAAAATAAGTAGGTATACTCCGTGTACCGCTGTATACCCTGGACTGTCTTATTTTAAATATGATGAGATATTTTGACAAGAAATAAGAAAAATACACTTGGTAAGAGTTCGATTTTTTTTTCCAGTGTATGGATTAAGCTCATAGTCAAACTTTACAAACCCAGTGTAGCCACTAACCACAGCTTGCGTTACCCAAGTTATATTTACCCTTTTGATCTATTGGAGAGTTAGAGTCGTTTCCAGGGTTCTTCACAAACTGAAATTGCTTTCTTTTCCTTTCCACTGACCTGTTGAGAGTTTCTGAATAGAGCCAATGCCCTGATCATCATCATCACCCTCTTCTTCCTCCTCCAATTTATTTCCTTTTTTTTCCCCCTTCTCATTGCTTGCCTTTTTGACCCAGTGTCCTGTTGAATGGCGTCGGCCCACTGAAGCGAAACATTACATCAGCAGCCGTGTCTCTCGGAGCCCCCACCCCCTCCCTGACCCCACCCCCCCGCGACACAGAGTCGACTTGTGGCTGCGAAACCCAGACTAGACGTCTTTGTATCTCAGCTGAAATGAGTTGCACTGACTAGAATGTCTGTGTTTAAACCTTGTTACGCCGGGTGAAGTCAGGTCGACGGAGAGGTTTGGATTTTCCCACCGCTCCTGTGGCAGACCGTGAATTTGGAGTCTGTTCAGCAACTGCAAGGCTCTACCGCAGGATGTACTTGTTTAAAATAATATTCTATGCACAAAATGCCCTTAAAAATGGAATAAACTATCTGCAAAATGTAGCTGCTTAGACTGTAATGCACCAACTTCCAGTGTTAATCTACAACACTGCACTGTAACTCATTTCCTGTAGAATTTCTACACTGCAAAAATCCAAATCTTACCAAGTGTATTTTTCTCATTTCTCGTCAAAATATCTCATCACTCTTCAAATAAGACATAATCACCTAAAGAGTATCTTTTCAGTGAGATATAAGAACTTTTTTAGATGATAGATTAAAAAAAATGTTGAATTAAGCAAAAGAAAATGTTGAATTAAGCAAAAAGAAAAATCTTGAATCAGATCTTGAATTTTTTTTTTTGCTTAATTCAATATTTTTTTGATCTATTGCCTAAAAAATTAGTCCTTATATGTCACTGAAAAGTTACTCTGTAGATGATTATGTCTTATTTGAAGTGTGATGAGATATTTTCACTAGAAATGAGAAAAAATATTTTTTGCAGCGTAGTAAATACCAGCCAGAAAAGTTGCCAATAAATTGCTGTAAAAAATTATTACAGTACTAGATACTTTGTTTTTGTTGAATATAAATTACAGCAATTTTTATATCAGTTTTATATCAGAAATAGCCATTAATTGTATTTTAGCTTACTTTCTCTTTTAGCTCTATTCACAATAAAAAAAATAGGAACTGGACAAAATATTTTTAGGAATATATTGCATTTCTCTCTCTCTTATAATAATATTTAAGCGAATCACTGGTGCTAAATATTGACATTTTTCAGTGAAGACATGCAGGTGCTTTAAACAGATTTGACTTATCACTTGCCAAGTCGCTGTATTTTTTTGGAATTATAGCGAACGTGCACATGGAATTTGCCATCGGCAGCAGTAAACTAAGTCAATTTGTATACTTTGCTTCATCTCAATTTATCTTCTACAACTGATATGACAGTGTAGTGGATAAATACAGCCCATAATTCCTCCTGTTCGTAGGGTTCACTGCTAAATTGAATGCCTAAATCAAAAATGTGAGATTAATGTTGCTCACAATGATATCTCTAATATTTTGGAGAAAGGTAAATCAATTTGAATCATTCACACCAAGATTTTCTTTTCAGTTACAGGGGCTCATTTTCCACCCACCAGTGACCCACTATACTTAAATAAGTCTGGATCTGGGACTCTTTACACTATTAGAGCTTCAATAATCCAATGTACACATCCCATAATGTGACAAACTGACTGTAAAGTTAAGAGGAGAGAACCAAAAATGACTAGTAAATGATTAGTATCAGTCATAAGTACATTTCATAGTGGAAAAAGTAATGTTTTATTTTTCACATCAAACTTTCGCGGTGCAAATAAAGGCATCACCCAATCATCTGCGCAACATAGACATCATGTGACGACACACTGCAAAAACTCCAACTCTTACCAAGTGTATTTTTCTCATTTCTAGTCAAAATATCTCATCACACTTAAAATAAGCAAATTTTTTAGCCAAATTTTAAGCAAATTAAACAAAAAAATAATAATAATAATCTGCCAATGCAATGAATCTAAAAATAAGTTCTTATATCTCACTGAAAAGTTACTTTTTTTAGGTGATTACAACTTATTTTAAGTGTGATGAGATACAGTATTTGGACGAGAAATGAGAAAAATACACTTGGTAAGATGTAGATTTTTTTTCCAGTGCAATGATGGAGTAAAACCTATTGATTTGTAGCCACGCCCACTTTAGAATTAAGATGCAAATGATGATTATGTAGCAAATACAGTTACATGTGTCTTTTTACCTGGTTTCTGGGCATAGATCCATACTATTAGAAGATGCTGGATCAGACTGATAAAAAATTACAAGCCTCCAAGTGATGCTCAGTGTAGGACTATATCTGTAATACACCCGAGTGCAAATATATTCAGATCTTTTATTGATCAACTGTCAAAGTTCCATCGCCGCCAGTCTGAATATTTCCGATGCAAAATATCCGTTGGCGATTCATTCATACTTTCATATAGTTTTTCGTCATGTCTCTGGCATTTGAATGGATTTGAACTTATATAGTGCCTTTCAACTTTTATGCTTCTCAGAAATCTTTACGCAGGGTCTCTGCAGGTCATTAAAAAGCATTAAAAGTCATTAAATAGATTTTTTTGTGAAAACGAAGGCCTTAAATGGCCTTAAAAAAATAGCAAATTGCTTCAAACTGAACTACCTGAACTGCAATCAGGTCCAAATACTTTTTTAGTTTTTAACCCCTAAAGACCCAGTGCTACTTTTGTAGCAATTCTCAAATGAATTTTTCTCTCTATTTAACCTTTCTTTAGTGATTTATCACCATTTACATTTTTTACAATATTATCGTCTGCATTTTGTAGTTTTTATATTTAATTTAGGTGTTCATGGACACTCACATTCAAAGAGTATTTTATCAAAACAGAAAAAAAAAGGAAGAAAATTGAAGATAATCCAAGTGTGTCCTTTAGGGCTGCAACTAAGGATGATTTTAATAATAGATCTTCTGTAGATTATCTTTATAACTAATCGATTCATTGGACAAAGACAAAAGAAAAAGGGGGGGAAGG
>JAPTYQ010000014.1:4841937-4853907 GCA_029814465.1 Ostorhinchus cyanosoma
ACTGGATTTCTACAACCTGTTTCAATTCCTTCTTAATTTTTTACATTTTATAACTAATTACATCACGACTTTTGCACTTATAAGGTCAAGACTTCTGACGAACATTTCTCCAAGTACGACATAATTGTTTATCAGCAGCAGCGGTTGGAGTAAAAATTTAAAATACATCCAAACTTGAAGCCGATTACCTAAAATGTTCAGTTTTTGGTTGTATTATCGAACACAAGTGGCTGAACGGGACAGAGCGCGCAGTCAGCAACCCAGAAGGGGGCGGAGTCATGCATAGTGGTCACTACAGTGGACAGCTCTTCTACAGCTGTTGTTTTAGTTCCATATCTTCCAAAACAGTGGACATTTATGTATCATCCCATACACTGCAATTCATATCATTACTGTAACGTTGTTATTCTTGATAAACCTGATCTGCACTAACATGTTTGAGTGTAAATCAATTGCTTTTGTTATTGTAATTAGACTCTAATAACATATTAACTATTATTATCTCCATGAAGTGAGTTGTGACTAGTATTAGATTATATTAAGATGTGAGAAAACATCAGATTAGCAGCGTTAAAAAAAAAAAAATCATAGTTTTCATCCAATATATCCGTAAATACATGTTTCTTTGCTTCAAAAAATAAAACGCATTGTGTCCAGCTGAGTAGACATTTTTGCAACTCCATGAAAAAAAACCAAAAAACTCAATCACATTGTTTTTTTTTCATGCCGAAAGAGGAATAAAAACATTCCGGAACAGAAAAAAATCCTGAGTAAAGTTCATGCATGAAAGGGTTAAAGGACCAGTGCTCAAAATAGGGTTGAAGACGGACATGTGGAGTTGAATTAATGAAGAATTCACACCCAAACATAGCATTTACCACAAGGAGACGTTTGAAAATGCGTAATTCCATTTAAAAAAAAGCAAAATAATACTCCTTTAAAGAGAACAGCTGATGTTATGCCGTCTTTTAACTTGTTTTTGGGTTCAATCAAAGCCTTTGTGTCTGGTAAAGCGAATGTTGATGTGAATAAAACTATACAAAAAAAAGACTGATTGAAAGTAAAAACACATTTTACTCTTAATAGCTACCGCCAACACCATCAGCCCGGAGACCACAAATCGTATCCGAGAATAATCACGCTTATTATTAAGTATACGAAGAACTGAAAACTGTCACACGGGAGTAAATCCTTTTAAACCACATCAGTTTCTAATAATGATAGGGTTGTAATGACATTTGATGCCTGTTCCGGACCATTTATCCATGGCTTGGGCTCGCCATCTTCTGCACAGGGGAAGAGGCCCATTGTGCTGGTATTTTTCTCTCCAGGTTTTCCCTCGCCTCTGTGAAAGGAGTCATGGATGTGGCAGTGAAATGCACCGTCAGAGCTGTCCATTAAGTGATGCCGAAATCTATTTCATCACTGTGAGGCTTTTCATAGTGTGTGGATCAGCATTGGGAGCCATCATTTCACCCGGTGTTGGAATATGCTACAGTAAAGTCAGCTTTTTAGCAAAGCCATTGTGTTAGCAGGTGCTGTGCAGGAGCTCGGGTGTTATTCTCGGTGTTGCATAAAGTGTTGCTCTGTTAGGGATGAATATGGCGCTGGATCGACCACTTGTCATCTCCTTAAAGAGGATTTGGTTTGGTGTGGATACTGTGAAAACGTAGATTTAAAAAGAAAAAGAAAAAAAAAAAAAGTTGATATTTTTCTTTCTTTCAAAAGCTATCTGCAGTCAGTTCAGGTCTTAAAACATATAGCATGATGCTAAACATTATCCTGAGCATGCCCCATTTAATGCATAATTGTCTATTGTTGTCATGACAACGGCGTGTTTCTGAAAGGATAAGGTTTCAGTGTGGCGTTTTGTTTTGTTTAGCAAATGCCATTCGATTTTTTTTGATATATAGATTTTCTTGTGAATGGATTCATTTTATATTCTACTATAGTTTATTCTTCGTATCTCTTATTTATTCTTGCTCTATTTTTACCCCGCCCCCCCAAAAAGGGGAGGTGAGGGTATTGCTTTTAGTTCAGTTTTTTTGTTTGTCAGCAACTGAACGCAAAAACTACTGGACCAATTTCTGTGAAATTTTCAGGAAAGGTGCGATATGCTCCAGAATAGATCCCATTAAATTTGGGTGAATGTAGGTCAAAGGTCAAGATCAAAGTCACCAAAAATGTGTTTTTGCTATGATAAGAGATAGGGCAAATCAGGTAAAATGTTTGCGAGGGGCGGGGTTTGTTGTGCCTGGCAACACTTGTTTTCCTTCTTTTTTTAATAACGAGGTGAGAGAGAACTGGTATCTCAGTTCTCTGAATGTGCATCTAATGAATCGACAATAAAAAACATTGTTAAAAATAAATAAATCTTTGACTCTTTAACAGCATTAACAAATGAGAACAAAGTCTAAAAGTTTTCCATCAAAACAAGAACATGCTGAATTGGACCGTACTAAAGCAAAAAACTGCAGGTGTCTATATAGAAATACAACAAATTAAGTATTTCTTTTTTAATTCTCTCTTGCACAACTTGCCTCGGGCTCTATCTTTGAGGTTCCACATTATTCTCAAGGAGCAGGAACATAATGTACACAGAGTATGCTAATAAGGGAAAGGGCTGAAAACTCATTCACCAGCACAGACGTGCTCATCAGCCCGTTGCTGGAAACGCGGGCATGGTGTGGAATCTGGCTCTGTTGACATTTCACGGCTGAGTGGCGTGAAGCCTGATGAGTCACACCTGGCATAAAGTGCTGTATGCCAGCATGAGAAGGAACTGCATCTTGATGTAAAACCCTCCCCTCCTCTGTCAGAATGATGGGTCCGAGTCGTATTTACGTAAGGACCTCCCTCACAAAGCATGCGAAGTGAGAGGGAAGGATGGAAAAGCAATTACTTCTTCCGATATCCCAATACTTGCTGTCATGTGTCAGACAAATAAGAGCAGAAACATTGAGGTTCACAGCCCGATGTTGCACCACCTGCTGGGAAGTGGAGTCTCAGAGTGTGAATCCCAGACCTTTGCTCCTCCTCCGTGACGTCGGAGTAATCACTTATCCATTGCAGAGCTCTCTCTGGGGTGATATCGGTCTTATTGTGTGAGCAAGTTTTTTTTCCGCCATAATACTCTACAAGAATTGTCCAAATCAGAATTTATGTCCCACGAAATAGCACTGCAGCCCACAAGGAAATGGATACCTCCTCAAAGTATTTAATCAAAACATGTCATGGGGTGTTACAGCGCTGAGCACTTTTGTTTTTGAAACATCCCATTGCACTTGTTCCATTCACTATTCTACACACTGGGGGTTTGCTGCTTTGAGAAGTGTGATATAGGAATTAATGTAACACTGATAGATGGCTTTGGCCATATGCAATGACAGAATATGTTCTGGGAGAGTGGAGCTGGCTATTGCTAAGAAAAAAAACACCTTTTTTTTTTCCAGATTCCATTTTTTAGCAATAGGTTTGGACACATTTTATGGATATGAATGTGTAAGTGCATGAAGCATTATTTGAGGTTTTCTTCTTTTGCATTGTTCTGCTCTGTTTGGACACATTTTAACATCCTTGAAGCTTCAAACAATGACTCACTCAAACACTCACCAGATTTCCTTATAATGATCCTGATCTCTCTCCAGTCTTGTTTGCAGCAATTTAACATATTAGTTTTCGAAATATCTCATCAGAGAGCCGTAGAGCCTCTTCAGGTAGAAAATAAGATGTGTGCTTTATGTAAACTGGGCAGACATTCATTTGGTTCATGATAAAGTGAAGACAGAAAATACGAATTTAATAAAGTTATTGGGAATATTTTTCGGTGAAAATCGGTCACTGCCTTTTCTTGTTATCCCTTCAGTTTGAATGATCACAGGTTTTTTTCAGGGCCGAACTCTGGAAGATGCACTGAAATGAAAGCACGGGCTGATGCACACTTAAGTAACCTGTTACAAATGCCAGACTTTAAATATTGTATCATTAATTGGAGATGCTGCTTTAACAATAGCAATCATTTTTAGCTACATAATCATCACCCGGTAGCTGTTATTTTGTTTCCAATAATTACAGAGCGGTAATCAGTGCCAAATTACTACATCAGTACATAGTATTTTATGATTGTGGCATGTATTGATTATGGTGAAGTTTTAATTAGGCAAAAGGACTTCCAGTTCATTAGGTTGGCTGCTACCTTGGCACTTGGAAGGAAATGATTAGGCAGAAGTGAATGGATGGCTCCATTTGTTTAGGCAGGTTGGCACCGTCACTCAGTTAATTCCTGACTTTTCAGGAATGTGTATTTAAACCGAGCCGCCCCAGGGGCATTCATCACTGCCGTTTCTTGTCCATTTGTCAATATCAGAGACATGAAAGTTGTACACTCACTCTGTAACACAGCCACAATGAGGTGGTTATTGTGTTCTCGGCTGCCGCGGTCTGACCACATAGCATTCGTCATCAGCCAATAGGGCTTTGGCTCAGACTGTCCATCATTAGTTTGGAGCTGATTGATTGGCTGTTGAGAAGTCGTTTCAGTGTCATATATCATCCTGTTGATAGTAAACACAGCCTGGGCTTTTGGAAAAGGCTGCTAATGTAGTTTGGAGCCACAAGTGGATTATTTTTGGGATGACTGGGTGGGCTTTTGTTGTGGAAAATGACAAATAAATGAAGGAAATTTGATCAATTCTACATTTCATTACGTTTTGCATCATGGTGACAGACCATAATGTGTTGTCTGTGTCTCGTCTCGGTGCTATAGATACCTGTTTGGTATAGCAACATGTAAAAAGTATGTTCTTTGTTGAGCCTTGCCAGCCATCCGTCTGGAATGTAAATATGGAGGCGGGACTAACAGGTGCTGAGTAAACCAATCACAGATAAGACGGATGTGACGCTTAAGGAAACAGAGTGTAATCTGTAATTTTAATCCTTATCTTTGAATCAAATAACTGAAAACGGTTTTAAAGAGACTCGCAGACTTGGAACTTACTTTGACTCGCAACAAAAAGAAGGCGTGTCGATAAACACCCGCCCCCAAGGCTTTTGATTGGTCCGGTATTAAAACAGATCACAACAAATGGATCAGTTCTAGACTGTTTTCACTGGAATGGAATAGAGTGAGAAAAGCAGATGGCCGGTCATGCGAGTTAATCCGTGTTTCATTTGTTCTTTTCATATTCAATTGAGAATCCACAATCAGATAAAAGAAAAAAAAAGACTCGTTATTTCATTATTCATGTACAAATCAAAAATCAAAAAATGAGTTGCTTTTCATTCTTTCGATTATACGCACAAGTTAAAAATTGGAAATGAGCAAACGGACCAAATTTGGGGTTTCATGTTGACATTTTGGATATCTGATTTGGTTTGATTACTTTGTGTGTAGATTGTCGACCATGTTTGTACTGTTTTAGACAAAACGACAATACCTGGAAGATATTGACGATTTTTTGCAGTCATGTCGTCCTTCTTGAGAATAACGCATTTGCTGCTTCTGAATAACACCAAATTCTCCATTACTGCAGAATGCATTTGGCAGAATACAAGCAAACCCACGATTGTTCGGCTCAACACACGAAGAAGTCAATCACTTCCGGGTCTTACAAAACCAGATACCAAAAATATCAACCCACATTTGCTTATTTCCAACTTTTAATCGAAAAAATGAAAAACTTTTTTTTTTTTTTTTTTAATTTGTATATGAATAAAGCAATAAGCTATTTTTTCGTTTTCCGAGTGTGGATTCTCAATTGAATAAGAAACCAACGAATGATGCACAGATTCTACTTCTTTATAACTTTAAGACGTTTCTCAAGTCGAAAAACTTACAAAGCTGTCGTTACTCATACACTTGTACTATACTTATACTTCTTACCCCTGTTCATGCAAGTATAGAGACGTCAATGTGCAGAAATGGGGAAAAAAAGGTACAAAAAGGTACATGTTAAACCTAATAATAATTTAATGACATTTTGTCCATGTGCATATCTCCTCCGAGGCTACATATTTTGAAGGACAAGCTTTTTTTTTTCTGCCCGTTGCGCTCTGCTGGTCACACCAAACAACACTGCAGATGTACACATGGGATTTCTGGGTAATTGACTTCATGGAGCCACCTGATTTTAATTAGCGGTGTTTGCACGTCCATTTCCAAACCTGTAATATACATGAGTCAAACTGGAGACAGAGGTATTAATTAACATTAAGTACATCTCTTAGTGAATCAAAGGAAGTCATTTCCACGTAGGTGCTTAATAAGGACTCTGTACAATATAGTACTTTCTGTAAATGTAATTAATTGTACAAGCTCATGAAAGGAAGTTGGGTTCTTATCGTGAAGTGTTGGCAGCGGGGAAGGTTCAGTCAGTACCTCTATATTCTTTTCTTTTGTATTTTTTTTTTACTGCTGATTATGTTTCAGCCTGAAAGATTTAAACACTGAACTTTATTGAAAGCATTTTTTTTTTGCCTTATAGTCTACGTGGAGTTCCCTCTTTACTGCAACTATTTAATTCTTAGGATCATAACTTTTTACTACCACTCTTGTCTTAAACATAATTTCATGCATTCTCACTATTGACTCTATTAAGATTGAGCTCTGTTTGTGTTTCAGCACTTTTACTAATGCATCCTTCCAGCCTTGTGTGCATCATTTTAGCTGCATAATTACAGTGATAAAGTTATGTGGTGCCAAAAATTGTTACATCTACTCAGTTTTAAGACGTGCTGCTGCAACTCCAATACAACATAGCGTGTGTCACTGCAATGATAAGGGCTTTTTTTTTGCTCGTCATGTCAACAAATATGAATAAAGATGCATTTGCAGCGCGTATTTGATATGGTTTTGACTGATATGGAGATGCAAATGTAATGCAAATTTTTTTTTTCTCCCTATTGATGTGCATTCATCATTAAAGCACTTAATTTCAGTCTGCATTTTTAATTGATATCCACTCACTGTGCAACATAACCACCACTGGGTGACACGCAAGCCAAGTATAGACTGCGTGTGCGTGGGAGCTCTATTATATGGAACGGCTCACGCATTAGAGTCCCGCATCAGGCGTTTAAAGCAGATAGCCTATGTGCAGCTTCTTTCTCTCTCCCCTCTCTCCTCCCTGTCTCCTCCTCCTCCTCTCTTTTGCTTTCACTAAGAATCTTTTTTTTTGCCGTTTTCATCTTGAGCTGCGCGTCCTTCCGCCACTTGTTATTTCACACCTTGGCCGCTGCAAAACGCAGCCGGTACGCGCCGTGAATAGAGCTGCTGCTGCTGCTGCTTCTTCTGTCTACCGGTTCTCTGCTGCACCTGTGTTATCTATTTGTATTTGCATTTATTTTTTCATCCTCTCCTGCCGGGGAAACAACTGTTTCTCCAAGCTGTAGGGAATCATGACCACGGCGAAGGAAGGCAATGCACCGTCGAAAGCGGCTCAACAGCAAGACCAGGTACCGACGAGCTTTTTTTTTTTTTTTCTCTTCTTTTACTCCTCTTTCTCCTCCCTGTGCTATATAATGATTGGTTTCACTAGTGTTGAGCACTATTTGCATGAAGCAGCCTAACGGTGACTTGACCCAATCGCTGGGAAAACAAATAATTTGGTGCGTTTTTTTTTTTTTTTTTTGGAACCAAAATAGACGTTGGCACTCGGGAGTCAGTTGGAAGTGATTACGTGCGCTGCTGTCAGTTCGTGCACAAAAGGTTTTTTTTTTTTTTATATATAGCTTCGTGCTCGTCTGTGATGATCACCATCATTATGCAGGGATCATTATTCAGTGACTTTACGCACAGGAGACAACTAATAGTTTGTGTTTTCCATTACCGAGCGCGCTTCACCTTGCAGGAGGACACGCAAATCAGCCCAATTATCCGCTCAACTTAAATCAGATCCTGCACACCCTGAAGCCCTGTAGCTACTCTGAAGTGATGCCCACGTCAATAGTTTAAATGATATGTAAATCAGCATTGTCATTGTCCACATTTTTCCTCTCATTTTGGGCCTCTGAAGCTATTGACCTCTCCCGAAATCCTCCAGTCAAACTGTCTCCTCAGTCTGAAGGTTGGAAAAAAAAAAACACTGTTGCATTTTACTTTGGTGCAGGGTGGTTCTGCTGTTTCCTTTGCAACCTCCATCATTCAGTTAGTGATGATGGAGTATGTGTTGACCCGCCTCTATAGAGTTGTAAGAGCAGCACAGACATCCCTATCTAATGGAGGAAACAATGGAGTTTTCAGGGGAGAAAAAGGAAAAAAAAAGCACATTTTCACTTGTGCTGCGTTTGAGTCTGAGTGGACATATGCTTTGTTTTGTGCTTTTATACAAAATGTAGCAAAAAGGGTCAATGCATGGGTCTTCATAGCCATTAGAAGTCAGCGGAAGTTAGTATATTGGTGGAAAAATCGATTGAATGATACGTAAAAAATCATTGCAAAAAAAAAAAATCCCATTAGTAACAGTCCAAATAAAAAACTGCCTGTCATGTTTTACCTTAATACGATCACCGATTCTCCTCTTTCTTCCTGCTTACTGTCACTTGCAGTACGGTTTTATTTTGTCATATTTTTTGTGTGTGTTTTCAATACTTCAAACCAGTCTATCGGCGAAAACTTTAACTTTGGATGGCATCTGTCAGTGCCAGCCTCCGTCTGAGCTCTGCACCTGTCCAAAGATGACAGAAAAGGTGAGACGGACACATGGTTTAATCCTGCCAAGCAGACAATCTTCGCCTGCTGTGAGTTAGCTGTGGACTGTCCGTCACACCTTTGGAGGGAGGCAAAGGTCCGTTGGGTTTATATTCTGTATACGCCAGGCTGTGAAGACACAAATAAGCAATAGATGCATCGTACGGGTAAAAAAAAATCGGATTCTGATGGGACGGGATATTATCAAAAAAGCTAAACATATCATTTTCTCAAATATGAAAGTACCTTTAGATGAAAAATTGAGATTTTAGCCCAAAATTCAATCTAAAAATGTATAGAAAATAAGTGTTTTTCATTTCTTTATTATACATATTTGTTTTTATTCGTAACTGCTGAGATTATAGACCAGCTAATCCTGGACTAAGAGGCTGTTACTGGGTTTCCCTGAAGCGTGAAGCTCCTGCAAAGTGAAAAATTGCTTCAAGCATATTACTTTTCACGTGTTTACACAGACATGCATGCTTTCTCTGGTGCACACACACACACACACACATACACATTACATCTTGACGCACGTAGATAAACACACCTACAGAGGCGTACACAACCACGGTGATTACGTGAGGTCCTGTTGTGGCCTTCTGATTGATGGTCTGCTAGCAGGGCTTATGGTCCAGGGACAGAGGACGGAGATAGAGGGCAACTCACCAGAGATAGCAACGGTGGCAACAGCTCTCTAGTAATCAGTAAGCCACAGCTCACAGAAAGAGTCACACCACTAACCCTCATTACTGCTGCAGGGTGGAGGTTATGGAGGTGTGAAAGGTCACGTCTGGATAGGGGGCGGTAATGCACTTACAGAGACCAGGATGCTTTCGGACTAATCTGAAGTTGGAGTAGCACTTGTCATTTGTCTGTAGAAGGTAAAGCAAAGTAGGGCTGCACGATATTGTCGCGATTTTTTTTAAGACCGTGCAATATGACGTAAACGGTCAAACAAATTAGTTGCGTTACCTCTCGTCGTGGCAACAGGTGTAAGGCACTGTCGACAGAACACACACATTTCGTTATCATCCTCCTTGTAATTCCAGATAACCGATGTCGCTTGTCTTTTTGGCCACAAGTCTTTCTTTACGGTGATTTTCTCTTGTTTGTTGCTGGTTTTTCAATGTTGTTACCAGCGACTCCCTCCAAAATCATTAAGAAAGACTGTGATTGGTGGATCGCTGCACTCATTATGCGTCAGGTACCTTTGAAATTAAATGAAAACACGTTGAGTTCATTTACCTCCTACATCGCGCACGTGTACATCGCGATGACGATGCTCAAATGATATATTGTGCAGCTCTTATGCAAAGTACGTGGAAGCCTGCACATCTAGCTTGAGTGTTTGTCAAGTTTGGGTCCGGTTTCTTATGTTTATCTGACAAAAGAAAGTAAAATGATGTGTCTTTTGGTGTGTTTTGTTTTAGAGAAGAGTTGGCCTGGTGAGGATGTGAATGTTCTGGGCAGTTCAGTGATGTTGTTCTGTGGGTAATTGGGAATTTCTAAGCCCAGATTTCTGGGTTACTTCTCAATTTGAGGCCTTGGGCAGCTTTAAAGCAGGATCATAGCATCCAACATTTAATGGGGAAGACTTTGGTGGAGATGCTTTCTCCGTTCAAGCTTAATAATCAGCCTTTTACTGCTTTTTTCACATTCTGTGTGACTTGCAAACTTGGGGAGCCTTCACGGGTAATGCATGCTAAAAGAACTGAGCTGAAAAGCAAGGTCTGCTCTAATAAAGCTGAATTTGCGGTATCGCGTATACCAGCAGAGCAGGAGAGGACTTGGAGGATCCTAAGCCAAAAACCTCAGAGCAGTGCCATCGAGGCAGCTTGAAAAAACAGCTGAGTGAAGGAGCTGGTGGGTGTTCCTGAAGAGAAGAGGATGAAAGGGGCAAAAAGGGAAATGAATCACTGATGTAAAGCTGTGATAACGCTGGAACTATAGTGGGTTCATTTGCAAATCATGATATATACTTATTTAGCCTATTCAGCCGTTTGTGATTGTTGAATTACACCTCTAAGCTTTTAATTTTGCTCTTTGCCAGCACATAAAGTGAGGTTGCTGATCATTATTTGTGCAAGTAAGTGGCCGCTTACATCCTTAAGAGTCAACAGTGTAGTTAAAAGTGACAGCGCAGCAAATAGAAATATATTATTATACATTTTGAAATAATTTCCAACCCAAAGGATGCCGTGTCAACTCGTGTTTACTTCTAAGAAGCACTGACATCCTTGTAGAAGCCTAAATGTACTCATTGTCACATAAATCTCAAGGTTTTTAAGAGTGTTCCTTCTTGTCAAATACTGAGGAAATGCCGTTCACTGGAGCAGCTGCCAAGCCAACAAATATGACAAGAATTAGAAGCCAGACAGGCTCATCTTGGAGAAGTGAATGAATTTAATATCATAAAACCGATGCCTCTCTGATTTGAACATCATGTTTTCTTGGGTAATCTTGCAGAGAGAAAACAAGCATGGTTTTAATCAGTCGTGTTTTGTTTCATTCACCTCGCTGTGGTGGAGCTGCTGCCTCAGTGGCCTGCTGATGAATAGCTCAAGTGATAAGTGCTTAAAGAGGCGTTAATTAAAGTAGCAAGGTGCACACAAAGCACAGTGGAATGAGAAGAAATCATCTGTGTGACACCAGCCAAGCCTTTTGTTCTTAGGCAGGAGCTCCTCGCATTTTACTCGAAAAATGTTTCCAAGCGGCATTTCATGCCACTGTTCATTGACTTGAGTGTCATTGAGATGTGTTGTTAGTCAACTTTCACTGCTATTTTTCAGGTAATATGACAAGCATCTGATTATTACAGCATGTTCTCGAAATCATGTACCAAGGTCACCTGTTGGTTACTTTGGAATAAGTGAAAGATTACACTAGGGAACGCAGTTTTTGTTCAGTTCGGTCTGACAGCTGTTTTTTGGGTTTTTTTTACTAATTTTTGGGTGCAGAATCCAAAACAGATCTCAGTTTTTCTCTATCATTTCAAGTTTTTGAAATATAGGATCCCCGTTTCTTAAAAAAAATATGAAAAATACTGTATTAACAGATATGTGCTTGCCTTATAAACATTTTTAAATATCGACATACAATGAAATATGAAAGAAACAGGCATGACTGCGATGTTTATTTAAAACTATTCTGTTTTTACAAAGGATATGTCTCCTGTAATTCCAGTAGTATTATATTAGTTCTGATCTATTGCAGCTGCACACACCTCTCACTGCACTGTCTCAGTTGTGACTGAACAAACAAGTGTCCACGTAGCTGTAGAT
>JAPTYQ010000014.1:4986396-4997688 GCA_029814465.1 Ostorhinchus cyanosoma
AACATACCGCACCATGTTTCTTTTAAAACTCTTCTTCTTCGCTTGTTGTAACGTCCGTCAACATCCGTTTTTTTTAACTCAACTGACTGTAGTTGCGAAAAAAGGTCTTTCCATTGCAGTTTTGTGTAATATATGTACAATTTACGCTACAGCCAATAAACCACCTCAAAAACTTTTAATCAAAAAACTTTGGTTTGGTTTGGTCAAAATCGTCGTTTTTCCATTTGGTAAATTTTTAAGCTCAAGTTATACACTACGCAAAAAAAAAAAATAAAGGAAAAACTAAAATAATACTAGATCTGAATGAATGAAATATTCTTATTAAATACTTTGTTCTTTTATATAGTTGAATGTACCAACAGGATGTGAAATTGACTGTCAATCAGTGTTGCTTCTTAAGTGGACAGTTTGATTTCACATCAGTGAGATCGACTTGGATCTACATTGTGTTGTTTAAGTGTTTCCTTTATTTATTAATTTTCTATTTTTAAACAGTGTTTTTGCGCAATTTGAGTGTCAATGGAAAAGCGACTATTTTAACTCCACTTTGTCAGGTTATTGAAGTGCTATGTTTTAATCTGTGGGTGTATTTGCATTATTCTATGATCCATTTGTCATAATTATATTTCATAGAGAAGTTACTGCACATCTATAATCAATATAGACATAATCTGGGTAAATGCAAGTTGCAACTGCAGAAAAAGAACACTTCCAAAGAATGAGGATCAGTGTATGATGTGATAACTTTTTTTTGTTTTTTTTATCTTTTTTTTTTTTTTTTGACTTTTATGTGTAATTCTGTTTTCTAATTGTCATCACATGATCGAAATAAAAGAATTTAATAAAAAGAATAAATAACTTCTCTGTGTAGTGGCTGGAAAAGTCCTGGAAATTATGTTTATTAAATTATGTTAAAATGTCACCTGTTTCATGCACAATCATATAACGTGCTAATGGATTTATGTGCTGCCTCTTCCGTTCCAGGTGTACCAGTATTCCTACACAGCCTTCTACATTATCTGCAGTCTGGAGACTCCGTAAGTAGGCGACGTGGCAGCTGTGTCCCATTTACATTATAGTGCATTATCATTATCTTATCGTGTAACGCACATGACCCCGCCGGCCCACGGTTGCCTCTTTTCACACCCACGCTTCCACCCCTGACAGCGTAACCCATGCTGTTAACCTCTACACAACAAAGCGTTATCTAAGAAGCCAAGAGATTATCGAGTCGTCTTTGGCCTTTAATGGCAGCCAGATGTGCCACGTTCGCACGGACTCGTCTTAGTAGGCAACGAAAGGCGATAACAAGATTAAAAAACAACAAAAAAACCTCACAAGCAGATGCACTGACAGCTGATACGGTCTGTACAAGGGATGTTATAATGAATTAGAGAGATGTATTAAGAATTCTGATTGTTTTGCTTTTAAAGTTTCAGAAAAATGTCTTTTTTATGTCAGTTTGTGTCTGTTACTTTTCACGTCCTTGAGCGCTGAACAATGAAAGCGACTCCAGCACTAAACAATTATAGCAAAGATTAGTAACGAAGCATGACACGTCTGCACTTTCTGCTGCGCTTGAGTTTCATTCCGTATTTATTCATTTATTTTATGTCAAGATCAGAAGCAGTTGCTAAATATGTATATTATGACTTAATCTTATGTAACGCCCAACCTCCTATGATTATAAGAAATATCTAATTATATGATTAATTCATAAAGATCCTAGTGCTACTTTTATTTCCTCTATATTTGCCCTTTATAAAGTGATTTATCATTATTTATTACAATATTGTCTTCTGTAGTTTGTGTTTTTTCAGTGAAAATCAAGTATTTTCCTATATTTAAATGGATCATGTTTTGCTAAACCCACTTTTATTAGTGTTTGGTTCATTTATTTGTGTATTTGGACCCGAATAGTTTCAAAAAAAGTTAGAATTTGAACCCTCCAAGTGCTGCAAAGCTATTTTTATATTCATTTTTTTTGTAAAAATCAAGTGGAATTCTACTACTTGTTTTAATTCCTTTGCTACCTGGAGGGGGCGGGGTCATGTGCATTTAAAGGGCCAGCGCGCAAAACAACCTTTCTGGTGTCATTACTCAGAAATAGTGTTGAAGATGGACCTGTGGAGTTGAATTAATAAAGAATTCAAACCCAAGCAGAGCATTTACAGTTTATATAAACCACAGGGAAATGTTTTAAAATGCATAATTCCATTTACAAAAGCAAAATATTACTCTTTAATTTACAAATCAGGTAGATGTTCATTAAAGTTCAGATTACAGTTGAGGTTTATGATACCAGAAACAGAGAAAACTGAAGAAAAAGTGACTTTTTCTAGTCAAATATATCAATAACTGAACATAAACCCAGTGTGTCCATCCACTGTCATTACTGAATCAATGTCGTAGAAGATGACGGTGTTTCCACGTTCACTACGGAGCATTTGAACGTCCAAATGGGTCATAACTGATGACAAACTGCATTTTAAGTCAATTATTTACATGTAATAATAGGATTAGTGAATCAACAGATATTAAACAGTTTCGATCAGTTGAAGCTTTTGGTCGGTGGTGGACGTTTGGGTCCTTTATGGGTTAAACAAGAGGAAAATGTGTCGAATAAAAAACATTTTCATGCAGGAGAATGAAGTGGATCAACCCCCAAGAAATTATAGACTTCACATCCTCACGTTTAACTGAATAAAAACCCTCTACATTCCTTCTGCCCAGTCATAATATGACAGTACTGCCTGTGGTCGTCCCACCCATATCTACTTGTGTGCTGCCACCCAGTGGTAATGTACCAGAACGCCCCGCTTAGCTGATGACCTCATTCATCTCCACTCCAGACAAAGACATAGAGGCAGTGGCACCTCTAATTCTGCAGCCTGCACTGCGCAGCACTTTTCCCAATAAGGAGGGGTGACACTGTTATAGAGCTCTGGTATTTATGGATACACTTAAACCTTTGTTCTCAGATGTGCTACACTTGTTCTTCTCCTGGAGCGCTGCTAGGAGTTGACAGTCATTGTGTGCATGTGCCTGCTTTTCTTTCTGATAGAATTGTTTTGTCTGTGCACCTCAGGGAGACGTGGAACTTGAACCCTCCCGAGGTCCGAAACGCTCAGCTGCAGTACGCGGGATGGGGACCCCAGGATCAGCAACTGGTAAGAGCTGCTCCGGTTGGATTCAGTCCATCCTAAAATGTGAAGCATAAATACTGTAGAAACACAAAGAGTTTTCATGAATTATTGGAATATAAGAATAAATACTGTAGTGGAGGGCTGGGAAGTTGATCCAATTAGTTTGATGAATCGCATTTAAAACCGTAGAAAAAATGTCCAAGTCATAAAATCGAAAGTGATTCTCCAACTCAACAAAAAAAATGCAAAATGCAACCTATTAGTTTCTTCTAATATGTTGTGAATGTGCTTCTCCAGTCATATATGGCCAATTGTTTCTGTAAATAAAGCTTATTTTTGTTCACGTTAAGGCAGAAATAAAATGATCAAAATCATAAATCGCCCATTATATAAAAAAAAAAAGGAAAAAAAGAATCAATATTTCATTTCTTGGCCCTGTTTTCCACCTCAATCATGTACAAAGTGAGGATAATAATGCGTGCAAAATGCTAAGCTATTACACGCAAGATTTTCAAATTAAAATGCTTAGGCTCGTACTATATATTGTGTTTACTTATGTTGTTAACCATTTTAAGACTGCCATTATATTAGGCTGCTTAGGCGTCTTCGTGTTTTCTTTGCAATAAACGTGTCAGAAAACATATTTTTTTGTAAATTCTTTTGCACGTTTGTCTTCAGGAAGAACTTTTCTTTCATTAATAATCATTATTATGAATAACAAATAAATATAAATACAAAAACAGGGTGTTTTAGTGAAAAAGAAAACAACAAACTTGAAGTTTTTAGCATATTTCCTATCAGAAACAACTGTAAATGTCTATAATAATACTTTTTGAAATTGGAGAAATAAACTTTCAAGTATTTTACATATTTTACATCTGCTCAAACGTGCTTTTTGGTCTTGAACATTCAGTATCCATATTATAGCTTCATATTTTTTGTTATTTTTTGTAGCCTTTGAGACAGATCCTTTCTACTTGTAATAGATCCCTACATTGCTGCCGTAAAGTGCTATATATTGCCGGAAAGCTCAGGATCTCAGCTTTCCGGTGCAGTTTGAATTCCATGGATAGCGTAAACGGTTCAGGAGTTACAGTGATTTAAATCCTGTAAAATGCGAAACGAAGCGCCGGAGAGATTCCCGTCATTAAAGGGTTAAATTATATCAAATGAATCCAGCAGCGCCATTAAGAGAAATCTATAGTTTTATTCGATTCAGTGTCATTTGCAGCTATTACATTAGAATGGAATGATTTAATAGAAGTACACATCACTGAATATAATAGCAATAAAAGCATATTACTTTACATTAATGCATTTCCTGTCTGTAAACCTCATTTCTACACAAGTCACGTCAGTGTTTTCATCAACATCGGTCGTGAAAACAACTCCCATGAACCCACGCTACTTCCCAACACCATCTACATCATTCGGTATTCTTTTGATTAAGAAGCACCTAGCTGCAGAAATTACCCAGAATACATTTAAGGTGAAGGCGTGTAAGTAACGAGAAGGGTCTTGTTTGTGTCCTGTCGTAAAGGTGATTGGGTGATGGCGCGTGTCAATCATCCCGCAGACGCTAAATATTTCAATGGACGTAGCCAAAGAGGCTTTGTCCTTCAGAGGACCCGGGGAGCAGACCGAACCTCCTCCTTCCCCTCGCTAATGAGAAATTCAAGCCTCACGGAGAATGAAATCAGTGGTGCATTTCTGTCAAATATTCTATGAAGTTCACCTTAAGCAGTGAAGTAATTACAAGTGGTGTAAGAGTCCATGACACACACAAAGGTCAAATTATCAGGGTTCTCACGCATCCTGGAAAATGAGAAAAAAAGATTAAATGCCCTGGAAAGAGTTCAAGGAGTGATGTTTACTTCTTTTTTTTTTTTTAACCCATAAAGACCCAGTACTACATTTACTTTAAGTTTTTTTCTCTATATTTCTCTTTTCTTAATTGATAGACCACCATTTATTCTAATATTACCCTCTGCATTTTTTTTTTTTTTTTCAGTGAAAATCGTGTATTTTCCTGTATTTAATTTACTGAGCATGTATACGTTCATTAAAGCTCCGATTAAACTCGAAGAAAAAGAGAATTTAAAAAAAAAAAAAGTGACTTTTGCAGTGAAGATATCAATAACTGATCCAACACCGTGGGTTTGTTTTACTGGTAAATCAATGTCATAGATGATGACGGTGTTTCCATGGTAACTACGGAGCCTCTGAACGTCCAAACGGGTCGTATTTGATGACCGTGAAAAGACAACAAACTGTATTTTACAACAATTATTGATCGGATTAGTGGATCGACACATTTTAGTTGATGCTTGAGTGGAATTATGTATTTTCAAACATTTCCTTGTGGTCTACATAATCTGTAAATGTTACCTTTCAGGGAATTAGTGGGAACCTTGATTATTCGGTTTATAACCCGAGATGGGATGTTTGACTTACACAGTCAAGGCAAATGCATCCTTATAAGTTCCATTTACCCATAACACCCTCTGATTCACAACATAACCAGGCAGCTAACAAGAACAAACTGTAGCTTGTATGCCTGGCTGCTCGTACTTACATCCTCCAGTTGCTTTTTATATTGAAGGACCTCATGAGATTGATTCACCAGTGATTGATGACCACAAATACCCGATAAAACACTTCACGGTCAAGGATATGTTTCCAAAACTTTGCGAGTTGACCAGAATGCCCTTGAACGCCCCATTACATTCACTAATTGACCAACGCATTATGGATTTTTTTTTGGGGGGGGAAACAAACAACAAACACAACAAACTTTAGATTTATACGCTGGTTTTGAGACGTCGAAATTTATCTTCTTACCGCAAAAAAAAAAAAAAAAAACTCGGAAGTTTCCAGCCCGTGCACTCAGACAAAGCTAATCGGTTTAGACCAAAATATTCTGAAGGAAGCCCTAACCATCAAAAGACCTCACACGCAAACTATAAAGCAGCCTAATGATTCTTCGAGATTTCCTTCTAAATAAATTAAATAGCGTTCGGAACGGCAAGAAGCGAAGCAACGGTCCTTTTCGATGCTTCCGAGATGAGTCATCTTCCACCTCCACAGTCTAACTTGTCAAAGCATTAATGAGCATCAGTCTGTTGGTTTGCAGGGCAGACACACTGTAAGTGATTACATCCAGCCGCACAATGCTATTAATTACCTGTTATCTCGTCAGTGGATTAATTAACACTGTCGCTAGATTGATATAGCCTCAAGTTTCCCACCATTAGTCATGAAGTGGTTTTACTTCCAGCAGGCGTGTTATGAAACTGAGCAGCAGCTGGTTTCCCTGAAGGTTCAGATGCCCTCCGTTGAAAAAGGGTGGAGGTCGAAGCCAGATCCAGTCAAACAAGCGCATACAGAATGCGAGATTAGGCGTAAGCGTTCATGTTCTGACACCTCATATACATAAATCAGCCCACCTGTTATTCTCTTCCTTTAACGTCTTGATTAAATCTTTTACTTTCCCGTCGACGCGGTCACGAATAAGAGCATACAAACCCCTATTTACACTGACAAACACAGCTGTCTGGCCACATGTTAAGCTATTTGCACGGGTAAAAAAAAAAAAAGTCAGTGCATCGGGGTAATGCTTATTTTTACGCTGGCATTTGTGTGCAGAGAGGTGTTTTGAATAGAGGGGCTGCTCTCTGTAGGCGGTAATCTTTAAATTGTGTCTGACATGTATTCACATATTCACAGTTTGGCTGCTCAGCCACAGGAGGCCCAACCCTTGGATAGTATTCAACAGAGGTTGTGCATTGGTTTTTCTAAGAAAGCAACAGGAGGAAACTTGGTCCAAAGCATGAATTATGTGTTGTGTGCAAATATGTCCTTAGGTGTTTGCTTCTACACAAAGGCTTTTATAAAAGGAAAAGGTGAAAACGGGAGAAAAATATGAGCCTGTGTCTGGGTTATGTCGTTCCAAAAACAGCCGACACTGTTGATGCATCAGGGTCATAATTTAAAATAAAAAGTACAATCTGAAGGAAAATGTTAGTCCACTGTTAAGAGTTGCATAAAATGGTGTTTCGAGATGTGTGCAAACAAAAGAGTTACTTCACAATATGGGAACGTGACATAAATATCTCAAACATTTTATTCTGAAACATTTTTGCTGTGTATACAAAAGGAAAATTCCTTTTTCAATTCACCTACAAGAGAAGTCGGACTCTTTTAACGCGATTTCTTTGAAAACATTCCTTAAAAAAACGATGCCAGGTACAACAAACCCCGCCCTTCGCTAACGTTGTACCTGATTTGACTAATCATTACGAAAACACATTTTTGATGACCTTGACCTTTGACCTGCATTCACCACAATTTAATGGGATCTCTTCTGGACCACCTCACACCTTTCCTGATAATTTTATTGAAATTGGTTTAGGAGTTTTTGCGTAAAGTTGCTGACAAACAAACAAACAGACAAAAAAAAAACCCCTAAAATGTATTATTATATTTATTATATTAACTTTACTATATTTTGCGGGGGTTTTTTCCCACTCAAAATCTGGTATTTTCCTGTTTTTAATTCACTGATCATGTACTTTAATGATAAGATGATGAGATATCAAAAACAGGGAAAACTTAAGAAGAAATGTACTTTTCTGCAAATATATCATTAATTGAAGTGTGTCCATCCACTGTCATTATCACTGTCATTCTCGTTAACCTTTCTTAAGTGATTTTCCCCATTTATTATATTATCCTCTGTATTGTGCTAATTTTCAGTAAAAATCATGCATTTTCTTTTATTTAATTTACTGATCTTATAGATGTTCATAAAAGCTCAGATTAAAGTTGAGTGTTTTTATACCAAAAACAGTGAAAACTGAAGAAAAACTCACTTTTTCAGTAAAGATATCAATACCGGACCATAAACCCAGTGTCTCCATCCACTGTTATTGATCCAACTCCTTGGGTTTTACTGGTGAATCGATGTTGTAGAAGATGACGGTGTTTCCACGGTAACTACGGAGCCTCTGAACGTCCAAATGGGTCATATCTGATGACCATGAAAAGACGACAAACTGTATTTTACACCAATTATTTACAAGTATTGATAGGATTAGTGGATCAATAGATGCTTTTGGTCGACAGTGGATGTTTGGATCTTTATGGGTTAACATTGTTTGTTTTTTTTTCTTCATTTTACTCATAACTACCCAAAAGTAAAACACTTGTAGTGCTGACAGCATCTAAAAAGTGACACTAATCTAATGTACTTAATTTGTTTTTCTAAAATCACACCAGAAGAGTCTTCACAGTATCTGCTGTGTTTGTGTTTTTTCTGTTGAAACTCTCATATGTCTCATTAAAGTGGATGTAAGGATGAGTGGCACCCAAAAGCATATTGGCAGAACGGCTTTATTTATTTTTGCATTTTTGTTTTTCTTTTTTTTTTTTATGTAAATACAGATTTTCAGATCTAAACAGCTGCAGGTGACCACGAACATGTACTGATTTAAAATGTTAAATAACTTTTGAACCGCTCATCCTATCAATACTTTGAAATAACTTCAGATAAAATGCAGTTACTTAGCTTTTCAGCCCTATCAGATGTGTCTTATTTGGAAAAAAACAGTCATCTGCTGTAATATTGATTCACTTATAAAACCCATATAGTTTGACACTTGTTTTACATCCACTGAATGAGTCACATGACACACACAGGAGTTAGTACTTGATTGCATAACTGTTGTTTTTGATGATTTTTTGACGATCTAATCATTTTTTTTCCGCAACTGTACGTGATCAGTAAATTAAATATCGGCCAATACTGGTTTTCAGTCGGAAAATGCCAAATGCAGAAGATAAATCAGTTAGTAATGTGGAGCAAAAATGACACTGGAAGTCTTTTCTTCAATAATTTAGATATCGTAGCAGGAAAAAAAAACAAGTTATATTTCTCTAGTTTTATTTGCACAGAAATGCTTCCTATGAAAATTACGCCTTTAGTACCATATGAAGACAGGTGATGTACAGAAATTCCTTGAGTAATAATATATATATATATATATATATTTTTTTTTTAATGCTTGAAGAAGAACTTTTTCCTCATTAAGCATCTTATACAAAGCAGACTTAAGTAGTCTCTCCAGAGTTTGTCTAATCTGCTCCACTTATTCTCAGGATAAATGTGGATCCCAGCCATTGTTGGCAGTGTTCTACCTTCCTTCCTTCAGAGAACGGGGCCAGGTCTTCTCTCTGTGCTGCGACCTAGATTAGCTTCTATACAGGGACTCCATCTGCACTGAAAGTGGCACGAAACCACACGGGCCTCTGTCTCGCATCGTCTCAAGACAAAGTCATTTTGACAGATTGTGAAGCAGTTTTAAATGGATGCAGGAGTTTCGGCGGAAAGTTTTCTAAAGTCTATGTTTAACCCTTAGAGACACTGTAGAAGCCAAAAACGTAACAACGACCCGTAACATCATACATTTGCCATATTTAAAATGTAATAGACCAATAACGTAGTAACTGGACAATAACGTAATAAAAGTCCTGAACCGATAACATAATAACTTTTGTCTAATAATGTAATAACTTATTATGATATTAGCTTTTTTTTAAAATGAATTTCCATGTATGATTTGCAATTTTGTATCATATTTGATCCATCGGGTCTCAATGCTCAAATATTACTATTCTAAACAAACAAGAAAATAATTTAATACAATCTTTTACAAATTTTTCAAAACTGGTTTCTTGTCGTGTCACCGGAAAGGCCTCTGATGAACAAATTCCTCCCCCCTTGGTGGATTATCCATTTATTGCATGTATCTAATTGTTTACATCAGGCGTTTCAAGAAAAAAAAAAAACACTGATCATGTAGAGGGCTTCAAAACTCATGTATCAAATATGATACGTTGGGCGTTATAGGGTTAAAGGTTCATATCATATTATCAGAACAGAGAAAACTGAAGAAACGGGGACTTTTTCAGCAAATTTATCATTGACTGAACATAAAACAAATGCCTCCGTCTACTGTCATTGATCCAACTCTGTGGGTTTTACTGGTGAAGCAATGCTGTAGAAGATGACGGTGTTTCCACGGTAACTTACGGAAGCCTCTGAACATCCAAATGGGTCATATCTGATGACCAGGAAAAGACGACAAACTGCATTTTACACCAAATATTCACATGTTTTGATAGAATGAATGGCTCAACAGGTATTAAACAGCTTAGATCAGTAGATGATTTTTGGTCATCGATGGATTTTTGGCTCTTTAAGGGTTAATAGCTAGAACACTTGTCGTTATGACGTGTAAAGGAAACCGGCGGGAACAGCAGGACAACTCGAGTACGGGATTTCTCGCTCTACATATTCCGATCATTTCAACTGCTTTAAAGTGAATATTTTTAAGAGAATAATTCACAAACTGATACCGTGATACCGGCTCGAGGCCAAGAGATTCCATAATCCTTGAGATACTGAGCGAACCCTTTTTCTGTAATAGCCTGAGATTGATTTCAGCATGGCATTAAGGCTGTAACATTTTAAAATTCTAGCCTCAAGAGCCGCCCCGCCCCGCCCCTCCACGCTCACGGTGGGTGCTGATGATCTATTATGCTCTGTAATGAAAGAGTTGACCTTCAGTTATCTGGAAAGCCCCGCAGGCCTTTCCCAACAGGGCACACAATGCAGAGGAGAGCGTCAAAGTCAAAAATCTGCTCCTCGGGTTCACCGTCTTATTAGAAATTGAAATGGATTCTTTTTGCCTTTTTTTTTTTTTTTGTCAAATCCGTCAATCTGGTGAAATAAAAAAGGTGATGTTGACTATATGTGTTCTCTAGTGTGTGGTTGGTGTCAGTTTGTTCTGCAGCCGTGGGGTTGATTTTAGCTGCGATAGCATGACTTTTAACTTTTAATCTCCCACCTGTTGTTTAATGTCTGATTAGTTGATTTTGCTTTGGATATATGCGCAAAAGTTTACAGATATTTCTAAATGTCGAAAAAACAGAAGCGCGTAATGTTCATTTTTCCATTAAATCACAAATGCGATGATTTATTTTTTATTTATTTTTTTTATTTATTATTGTGAGATGACATGAGAAGTCATTCCATAAACATGGCGACGAACGTAAATATCATGTTGTTTTACAGATATATTCATTA
>JAPTYQ010000014.1:5050152-5063569 GCA_029814465.1 Ostorhinchus cyanosoma
CATGTTTTCTTTTCTGTCTGTTTTAGTCACATGATACACACAGGAGTTAGTACTGGATTGCATAACCATTGTTTTTTGATGAATTTGATGGTCTAAGAATTTTTTTCCGCGACTATGTGAAGTATGTACAACAGTTTCTGAGAAGCCCGAAGTGGTAGTGATGGTGCTTTACCTGGTTGTAGTTTCAGTATGTGTTAAAACAATGATAATTGTAATAAACCTTTGTTAATGTTTTGCATTTGTTCAGTGACGGGACCCCTGGTGGGCAGATGGTGTCAGAGCAGTTCCACATGGACTGGGCCACGGTGCTGGTGAGCAGTTTCGGAGCCATCGTGGTTCGCTGCGACGGACGAGGCAGTGGCTACCAGGGAACCAACCTGCTCCACAGGATCCAGAAGAAACTGGGGGTGTTTGAGGAACAGGATCAGAAGGAGGCGCTCAAGTAAGTGGACATTTATCAAACAGTAGTGGAAAAAAGTTTTCAGACACCCTCAACATTTTACGCAATCTCAAACATTATCATGAAATATCTGCAGAAGAAAAAAAATATATAATATATATATATATGTGTGTGTGTGTGTGTGTGTGTGTGTGTGTGTGTGTTTAGATGCATTGAAACTGGAAAGAATTCATTTGTTAGTTAGAGGGTGCTTATGCAGGTCTTGAAAGTCTTTAAAAAGTACGGAATTTTGAAATGCATTGTCATTCCAGGTTTCGCTTGTAACCCATCACTTCCACTTACATTACATGCAGAACCTGCCCACTTAAACAAATAAATTGTGCCTGATTTTTCAACAGCGGCCATTTTTGTGAGACACTCTGCTTTCGATACTATTAAATAGTGTGTAATTGTCATGTCCTTTTTACCATATTACATGCAGATTTTTGTATTTAAAAATACTTGAAAAATATAAAAATTTGCTTTATCTGAAAAATAGTTTCTCTTTTATCTCAGTAAATATTTATTTTAAAATAGATCCAAACTTGCTTCATAACATTAATCTACATCTGGTTTGAATATTTATGTCCTGTTTTTAGGACCAGTTTCATCGAAGCACCCATTTATAACGTTAGCTGAATTGTGGTTAAGACTGGTTCAAGGCTATAACTATGAGGGCTGTTGTACTGGTATTTATGTGAATGCACGGTCATAAAATTGATGAAAAACGCCTTAAAAAATGTCTTAAAAAGTCATAAATGTGGCTTCTTCAAACCTGCAGATACCACAGTGAACATAAAACGCCTCCTAATGTGCTTGTAAAAAAATCTGATCTCAGGTCAGATCAACTCAAGTGACCTATGTTCGTCTTTTCCAGTGTTATTCTGAAAGAGCCGTACATTGACAAAACCAGAGTTGGAGCTTTTGGAAAGGTAAGTGTTCGATCCTGCAACTTTTCCCGTCTCTATACAAACTTCCACCTGAAATGCCTTTACTTAAATCCAACCCTGTTTATACAGTATTATACATCCAAAACATCCGAGATGCTGCTTATTGAAAAACATCACCTGTTATTGTTTCTCAGGTGTATGGAGGCTATGTGACGAGTCTGTTACTCAGCGGCGAGGAGTCTCCTGTAAAGTGTGGAGCTGTTCTCTCACCCATCACTGACTTTGAATTATACGGTAAGGTGTGCTTGTGTGTGCACTGAATTTTAAGCGTGTTTACTCACATGCAAAACACTGTGCTGCTGTAAAGTTTGTAGTAAACAAATGTGGAGTCTGTGCATAATCAATCCATCGCCACACGCAGTCAGGAAATAATGAAAAAGACGGCGTCATATATTGTCTGTGCATGACCCGAGGTATCTAATGCATTTAATTTTGCAGCTCAGAGCTATTTCTGCGCCTGTGATTTACATGTATGGACGATGTGTGTTTGGGAAGAGCGACGAGCGTATTCACCTTTCCAGTGTGATGGCACAGAAACACCAAGAACCCCAATCATAACATTGCCAGGCAACGCTGAGTACGCCAGCCTCACCTCCGCTGCCAAAGGAATAAAATGTGTGAAATGTAAAATTGTGTCTATCTGTAGAGAGACAGAAAGCGGGAGGGAGAGCGACGATGCTCTTCTGGCTGTAGGCGCATTGAGTCAGGAAACTGCAAATTGAGGAGGAGCCGAGCTTCACGGTGTGACTGATTTCCCATCTATTTGATTTCTCTCGCTTTGCCAGAGGGGGTGAGAGACATGTCATGACGCCGTATAAGTTTGGAATTGCAAATGAAGACAGACCCGCAACAGCTACGGAGACTAAAAGAATATGGAGATCGGTGAATACATTAGAATACGGAGGAGGAAAACCTGGAAATTGATCCGCTCAGAACGGTCAAAGAAGCGGACCCTAATGACATATCAGCTGTTACTGAGGAGATTCTGATGTTAAAGCCTTGTATTAATTGAACGTTTTCTCCCCCCCCACTCCCCCCGCAGCCTCTGCATTTTCAGAGAGATATCTCGGCCTACCTAAGCCCGATCCGAGAGCATACACAGTAAGCTTTAAATGCATTGATTACATTTCAGAGCCACCGTTTTGCAGTATTTTTTCCCCCAAATAATAATAATAATAATTGTGTTTCTTTCTCTCCTCAGATGGCAAATTTAGAACACAGAGCATCCCAGTTTATGGACAAGAAGTTTCTTATTGTTCATCCAACTGCTGATGGTTAGTCAAAAGTTTTGGGATCATGCTGAAGTTTGTCTGATTGTTTATTACCCCGTCCTCCAGAGGGGAGGCAAGGGGTATTGTTTTTGGATCGGTTTGGTTCTTTGTTTGTTTCTTCATTGTTAACACTCAAGCAGCAAAACTATTGGTTGAATTCATACCAAATTGAGTTTAGAGATTGCCAGTGACTCCGAATAGATTACATTTTGGGAAAGGTAGGTCAAAGTTCACATTTTTTATGATTTTTTTTTTTCCTTATTTGCTTATAATGGGCAAAGTTTGAAATGTCTGTAGCAGCAAAACTACTGGTTGAATTCATACCAAATTGAGTTTATAGATTGCCAGTGAACCTGAATAGATCTGATCATATTTTGGGAAAAGTAGGTCAAAGTTCAATTTTTTTTCTTGAATTTGATCAGATATATACATTTCAGTTTGTTTTTCCTGTAAAAATAGAGGATGATTAATGTGATCTCAATATCCCGCCTTGTTAACTGACCTTATTTGTCTTTTTTTCACTGTGCATAAAGAATGTCAGGTGTTTTGTTTTTTTTGTGTGTTTATATCTCGTCACAGTGACTTCAAGTGTATGAAGTTAGAGAGCATCATGCTTATTATTTGGTATCTGTTGTGTTGTTTTCCCAGAAAAAGTCCATTTCCAGCACACAGCAAAATTCATCGCTCGGCTTATTAATGAAAAGGCCAACTATACTTTACAGGTATGTGGCTTTGGCTCGTCTACTCTGATGTTCATCCAGTTTCTATACTCGTCTTACTGTTCCTGGTTCAGTGTTTTTCCAACCTCTGGGAGGTTTGGGATCCCACTGGGATCCCACAGCAGGCAGAGGATTAGCCCTCACAATGCTTTCATGCCATATAATGAGCTTATGAGACCGTCTTGGGCATCCTGCATTACCACCAGGACTAATCCAATTAACACACAATGTAGCGCTGCTGAATGTTCGTCTCAGCTCATTACTGACCAACGTAGAGGACATTGGGCACATATTTATGGAACTTATTGTCAGGTAGTTCACACGATAACTGATGCTGAAAAATGACTAAATTAATTTGCCTCCATTTCAATAATTGGATATACCCTCACTGGCCACTTGATTAGGCACGTCTATACAACTGTATGTTAATCTAATTAACGGGCCAATCACACGGCACCACATCAGTATGTTTAGGCAAGTAGACATAAGTCGCTTATCCACTGGACATATGCGCAAAACTTTACCGATATTTACTAAATGTAAAAAAAAAAAACAGAAGTGCGGCACAAATGGGATGATTTGTTTATTTATTATCACGAGATGACACAAGAAGTCGTTCCAAAAACATGGTGACTAATGTAAATATAGTGTTGATTTACAGATATATTCATTATTATTATATATTACCCCTCTATCCCGTACTGAATTAAAAAATGATTCAGTTTCCTGGTGTTACTTTTAAAACTCTTCTTCGCTTTTTAACATCCACCAACATCAGTTTTTTTTGTTTTTGTTTTTTATTCACATGACTCTAGTTAAGGATAAAAGGTCTTTCCATTGCAGTTTTGTGTGACATACCAATTGCACTACACCCAAAAAACCACCTCCTACTAGTGCAAAAACTTTTAATCAAAAAACAAGAGTTTAGGCAAGATTTTGTCTTCTCATCAGGTACAATTTGAGGGTCAATGGAAAAGCGACTATAGTCAAGATGATCTTCTGAAGTTCAAGCTGAGCCATGGAATGAGGAAGAAAGCTGATTTAAGAGACAGTGGACATGGCGTATTTCATTAATTGTTTATCTACAGGGATTTTCACACACACAACCATCTTTACAGTTTACGGAGAATGGTCTCGTGGTGAAAATGCCTTGTTGATGGCCACGCTTGTTCACCAGGATACATAAAAAAACATCTCTGAATGCTCGACCCATTGAAAATTGAAGAAGATGGGCTCTAGCAGCAGCGTATACACTCACCGGCCACTTTATTAGGTACATACAGTACTAGTAAGGTGTGCCTAATAAAGTGGCCGGTGAGTGCAGATTATATTTTTGGGTGTTAATATATGTGTCATGCACAAATTTCAAAAGCGAAGTTGAATCTACTAATAAAACACTTACTTGTTGTTTACTTGTATTATAATAGTAAGTTAGAATTATAAGCATGTGCCTTAATCTTAGACCATTGTTAGGTTTGAGTTTTATCAAGTTATAATGATCACCCATGACATTTATAGTTTAAATCAGGCTTTAAGACCCAAACATCCACCAGCAACTGAAATCTAGATACATTTCACAATATTTGGATATATCTTGCAACTTTATTTTTGTAGATTTTGTCATTATTTTCCTGATTTAAAACTTCTACACAACAGGGATATTAAGCTATAGGCCAGTATTTTATGAACAGACGATATTCGTTCGTGTTCATCTTGTATTTCTTAGTTTCTATTCATGAATACTACTGGGGTGTGATGGCATTTCTGCTTCTAGTGTTCCTCGTGGTTTTTGTTCGACACTGCCCTAGATATTGTACCGGAGCTGAACATACAGTGACAAATATCAGTGAACTACATTTGATCTTTTTTTTTTTTTTCCAAGGTAGAAAAATGATCAAAGTTAAATAAATCTAGACTTCTCCCTCGGGTAATTTTACTGTAGTTCAACTTCTTCCATTGGGAATGTTTCACAGTAGCTTCGTCAGCGTTGACAAATGTAACAGCAGCCTCCCGAAGCGTATGAATACATCACGCTAACGTCGACACCTTCTTCTTTGTGCCTCAGATCTACCCGGATGAAGGTCACTTCATCCACAGCGAAGCAACACGGCAGCACCTCAGCCAGTCCCTTGTAAATTTCTTTGAGGAGTGCTTCAGGCTACCGGAGAGAGTGTTCGAGGAGGCGCTGGAGGAGGAGAATGAAGATGAGGGTTAGTTCGTCCTCGCGCGGCTCATCCAACAACCTGGAATCCTCCCCATCCATTAAGTCCATTCCGCTCCCGTGTCCAAGCACAACACTGGCACCTAGTTGTCCACAATATGCAACTCTCATCTGTTCCCAAATCTGTTCGTTTTGGTTCGGTTGCTGCATTTGGATCCCCGTGTCCGCATCACTGAACCTGAGACTGCCTTTCCAAGCAGACGACACATCCACGCCCGTACTCATCCTCCCGTCTTCATCCAACCCCCTCCCTCCTCCAAAACCTCGGCCCTCGGTTCAAACCCAAAAAGGTCCCTCCGGAAGAGCCGACAAAGACTGATGACCCGACACGATATTTTGGACAAATCGAAGCGAGATGGATCCGGCAGGAAACAGTCTTTGTTTTTAACGGTGAAAAGGACCAGCTCCTCAAAAGCAGTGGAGAGAAAGCCTCGGCTCTCACACAGACTTCGAAACTGCGAGGAGAAGGAGCAACAGCTAACAGCACATAACTCGTTGGCTTGTATATTTATGAAAAATCAGACGCCTGGGTGAGAAACACTGGATGGCGGTGTTTGTAAAAGGTGTCTGGGATCATGCGGATACAGGAAATGTTGCTATTTTTAAAGTTGTGAAGAACTTTTCATGTTGGACTGTGGTTGTGTCTGTTGTTCTTACAGTATGTAAAATAGCACACAAACATTCACTCGGCTACTACGGATATGTTTTCTTCGGGTAATTCCGTTCGCCCCGATGTTGTTTTTATCTTGTAGTCTCATTTTACGTATTTCAGTGACGCTGACGGAACTATCAAATCTGGCAAAAATGTATAGGGCGCCAAAAAAAAAAACAGAAGAAAGCTTGGGTTTCACATTCATTTTGCAGTTTTTATTGTGACACTTTGGGTTTTAGTAGATGTCCTTTAAAAAAACAGAAGCATTAATTTTTAGTCACTGTGCCTTACTGTGTCAGTAAAACATCCAGCTGTGGGACTCCCATTTATGGAGCTGCAACAAGGTTCATTGTGAAGGAATAGCTTGACATTTCTGAAAATGAGCTCATTCACTTAGAGTGGTTGGAGTAAGAGTATGAAACACATCAACCATCTGTCCGGTAAACACAAAGCTACAGCTGATTAGCTTAGATTTGCATAAAGATTGAAACAGCTAGCCTAGTGTAATCCAAGGAAAGTCAGTTTAGTCCCACCTCTAAAGCTCCCTAGGGGACACATGATACCTTGTTTACTCTCGATACAGATTGACACTGACTTTGCAGCGTCTCCAGAGACACATGGAGGCAAATTTTCCCTCCAGACAAGCATTTTGCATCCGTGCTTCATATTTAACTGACAAATCTGCCAGGTGTATCCATTTTTATATCCCAGTCATTGCAGCAAAAACATTAAGACGTTTTTCGAAATGTCAAACTACTCCTTTAAATATACAATATACTGTTAAAAATAGATCTTTCTTCTCTGCACACATTTGCCCTCAAAGACCTAAACAGCTGCTGGTGACCTAAAGAATCTACCAACCTGAATAACTTTTACCTATTAATCCTATCAATATTTGTAAATAATTTAGGTCAAATGAAGTTTTGCACCTTTTTATGGTCATTAGATGTGATCCATTTGGAACACGGAAGTATTATCGAGTTTGACAAATGATAGTGGGTGTAGATGTTTGTTTTTACATTTAGTTAAAGGTAGGCTAGGAGATGTTTTTCTGGAGCATTTTTTTTTTTACTGTAGGGCTTAAAATCTCCTTCACATCCCGATTGTAACCAATTAATTAAATGTTCTAAGGCAAAAAAAAAAAAAAATGTAGTCACTTGTGGAACGGACAGGACTGAAAAAACACCATCCAATCATTTTAACCAGCCCATCGAAATGACTGAATGGTGATGTGTCTATCAAACGCAACTGCCATTTGTCCCTCCCCCCTCTGGAGGCGTGGCTTTTGGGGGGGAGGGGTCTGAAGAAAGACGTTTGGACTTTTGAATTGTGTATTTTCAAAACGTAGCTTGTTCGAACTGTTTTTTCCAGGATCTCCTACCTTACCTTAAATAACTCACTTTTTCTTTCGTTTTGTGTTTTGTTTTCATATAATAACCTTTTCATTTACTTTTACAAACATTTACATGGTCAGTACGTTCAATATAAGAAACTACCTGATTTCCTCTGAAAAATGCAGAGGATATGCATAACAAATAGTGATAATAATGACTTAGAAAATATTAAATGCAGAGGAAAAATTCATTTTGAAGTCGCCGCAAAACTAGTTTTAGGTCTTTAAGGGTTAAAACAGCTAATACAGTCAGAATTTGAGCCTTCAATGGGATGTACACCCCCATAACTGCAACCCTGTCACCTCTATAACCAACGACATCGTAACAACCTAACAACTTAAAGTGTACAGATACTGCATGCCTCATTGTTTAGACCAAGTATGGTAGGTGGTAGGTAAAGAAAGTTTATATCCAGACGACAACCTGCTTTTTTTTTTTTTTTTTTTTTTATTAAATAGCAAGTGCAGCATCACTTCTTCTTTTTGGCTTAAATCAACGGGAGACGTATCCGAAAAAGGCTGGAGACAAAAAGCTATTAGTATTCGTATTAAACCCTGAGAAATTGTGTATTTGTATATAAGAGAAAAAGCGGTGTTAACTTCAAAGGCCAACGAGGTCACAGAAACTACTGAATTCCAGAGGCACAAGTTTCAGTTTTTATTTTTATACATTTTAATTTTTAAAAAAAGGCCATTTGTGTTTCATTTCAGTGCATGTTAAGAGGTTACTTGCGGCACTATCCCTGATAGCTCAGTTCCTCATGGTAATTTTGACATCTTGAATGTTCCTTACTGGATTGCATTATTACATTTCCAGTAGTATTGTGATTGAGATCCCAGTCTCGTCAGCTTGATGTGTAAATGTTATTCAAATATCATTTTATTCTAAAAAAAAAGAAGAAGAAACAATATTATCTGAGTGTTATTTGTGCATAAAGCATTTTGGAAGTTACATTTGACAAATCATTTCTGTTTTCCTGTTGCTGTCCTTGAATTGAGTTGAAAGTGGACTTTATAAATACCTATGGCTGCGTCAGATTTACTTGCCAGTGGTTGAGGACTTTTTAAAGATGCTCAACTTTGTTATCCAAAGCGTAGGAAGAGATTAATGGCAGATTGTGGCATGAAGGTAAATGTTAGAATAAAAAAATAGATATTTTATCAGCCTTCAATGTTTTTGGACTCGTATGTTGTTGTGCTTGTGCATTTAAAAGCTGCTGCACTGAAAAGACACAATAAGCGTTATTAACATATAACCACAAAAAGTTCTGTTCAGTTCGATACCAAATACCTGCTATATTATAAAAAAAAATAATAATAATAATAGTCCACCCTTGTTTTCTTCCATTTCTTGTTCCTTTTAATGTCTGGTGCAACTCAAGGTACATTTGTTTGGACAAATATAATGTTCAGATCAAAAATAGCTCATAAGACTTTCAGATGGTCTAATAATTTTTTCTGTAACTGCGTTGGGATTCATGGAGAATCCATCTGTGTAACGTTCAGTTGTGCTCATAAGTTTACATACCCTAGCAGAATTTGTGATTTTTTTTTTTTTTTTGGCCATTGAATATGAATGATAATACAAAAACTTTTCTTTCTCTCGTGGCTCTTTTTAAATCATACTGATAAAGAGAAACTATCCAAAAGACCCTGATCATAAGTTTACATACTCTAGTTCTTCAGTTCTTCATCCTCTGTATTGGCCCCGCCCCTTTAACCTCAATGACAGATGGAAGTCTTTTGTGGTAGTTGTGGATGAGACACTTTATTTTCTCAGATGCTAAAGCTGCCCATTCTTCTTGGTAAAACACCTTCAGTTTCTTTCAGATTTTGGTTTTTCTTTCATGAACTGCATGTTTGACTCCTCCCAAAAGTGGATCAATGATACTGAGGTCAGGAAACGGAGATGGACACTCCTTCACCTTCACTTTTTTTCTGCTGTTGTGATTGACAGGTGGACTTGTCCTTATGTTTTGGGTCATTGTCATGTTGGAACATTCAAGACCGTCCCCTGCGCATTCAGTCAGGGTATGTAAACTTATGAGCACAACTGTAAGTTCAACGTTTACTCTCCGCTCTCTGGAGTGTACATTTTACCACACGTGCATTCACATTTCTTATGACTGAATCAATCAATCAATTAATTATCGGACAATTATCGAACAGACGTCAAAAAAAGTATTTCTGTACAAACCCGGTTCTGACCCCGGTGAAAACAGGACGGTAGTTGTATATCAAAGCTTTTCTCTCAGCCTCTTCAGTTTTAAATCTGTGAAAGCTCTTTCGTGCTGGAAGAAAAAAACAAATGACAATGACATATTACAAATGTTCATTACGCATAATGCATGTATAATAATGCGTGGTTCATACCTTCATTGACAAAGAACTCTGCCATGTAGAAGGTGGTTTTCACTGCTGATCGAGAGTGTGGATAATAAGGCTTTACCCATTCAAACGCATTCTTCTCTGGATGCCACTGGGTCCCGTATATTGGGTAATCATAAGCTGTCAAGATGGAAAAAATAGGAAGAACAAATCAGACTAAAATCAGAATTGTAGTATTTAATATTTAATATGTAGCTACCTTCGACTGTTGAGACAAATTCAACATTTCCATCTGTGTTTGTGGAAAGAACTCTGTAGAAATTCTTCAGGTTCTCATTTCTATTCAAAGTCTGAAAGAACAAAACAGATTAATATCCAGCACACACACATAAACAGTATTTTAGGTCAATAAAGAAGCTGTCGGAATCTGGCATCTCCAACATCAGAGCCGAAACCTATTTCATTGCATCCGGCACCTCTATGAAAAATAAATAAGCTAAATGAAAAAAAAAAAAAAAAAGTTTATTGTTCAATATTGTTATATGTCTTGTTAATCTTTATTGTGTTCCGATGCATTCCAAAGGAAACACGGAAGGAAGGGACCGTTTAAAACACTTCATGTAAAAATAGCTTTACGTAGCTTAATGTCTGAAAACTCCGATCAATTATCACCTAATTTCGTGTAGACTTCTTTCGTCATGCCCACTTGCACCACTTCTAAAATCAAGCTACGTTAAGCTTTTTCTCTACAATGTGCACCTGTGGTGAAAAAACAATTTTAATGCATATCGCTTCATAAAAGTGGGGTTTTCGTTTTGATTTTAGGAAAAATGAAAGTGGGCGTGACTAGAGTGTGTCCACACGAAATTTGGTGATGACTGATCGCAATTTTAGGACATTAAACTGTGTTAAACATTTTTTATATTAAGTGTTTTAGACTGACCCCGTTACCTCCACCCCTGTTTTGAGTCACCAGATCCCCCCGCGCGTTCTGGCACCTCCCACTTAACAAATTAAGCACTGGATGTAAATGACGAATAGAAGGACAAATAAGCCACTTTGCTAGCCCTATGGCGCTAATACCAAAGCTGGGTCGAAAGACAAGAGGAAGTAACTTTAACCCTGTAAAGCCTGTAAAGCCCCATTTTCCATGTATGATTTTTGATTTTGTATCATATTTGATACATCAGATCTCAATGCCCAAATATTGTTATTTTTGATCAAACAAAAACCCAACATAACGCAAACATGTTTACCGGTAATTCCTTTTCAAAATTGTCAAAGTTCCTCCTCCTTCCTCATTAATGACAGTCTTGTAGTGTCACTGGAAAGGCCTCTGGTGAACAAATTCCTCCCCCTGGTGGATTATCTATGTATTGCATGTATCTAATTGTATACGTCGGGTTTTTCAAGACAAAAAAATATCACACTGATCATGTAGAGGACTTCAAAACTCATGTATCAAATATGATACGTTTGGCGTTATAGGGTTAAGTATCAAAGAAATTAACAAAAATGACAACGGTCAGCTCTTTGGCCCTTGAAGTTTTTGGTTTTAGTGAAATAATAGAAAATAAATAAAAATATAAAAATGAATAAAATATAAAAATGCCCATTGCTTTCTAAATGAAAGTATTATGTTTTGAAATACTGTGTTACAAACCTCCTTGCCCCATTGAAAGTCATGTCTTTAATCGTAGCATAATAATAATAACTGTAACGCAGTATACTTCAGCAGCTGCAGTTGTAATTGTAATGGAACACACCTCCACTGACACACTCCACTTGTGAGAGTTTTCCGTCAGCGGCTGAGTCGACAGATCCTCCATGAGTTCAGGTGGGAAGTCTTTAAACATCCTGCTGTCTTTGGTTTCTGGAAACAAATCGTAACGTTAATTTAGCCAGGACAACTGATATAAAAAATAAACTCCTTCACCTCAACAGGTAACATTTGGAGGAAGCAAAAACCTATATGACATACCACTGGTGAAATTCAAAGGCAACACCACACCATTGGTGTCAGTTGGCGTCCGAGTCTCGGTTTTACTTGTCAAATTCATCAGCTGCTCAAATCCGAGACAGGTGCCCCACACAGGGAAATAGTCGCCATTTTTGTTTGCCTAAAACATCATATAGACCATGGCGTGTAATCCAGCTTCAGCACAGAAGAAATGTTTATGATCCGACAGACGTTTACCTCAATAGCTAGGTCATAAAAGATCTGCGCGGCTCTTTGATAACTCGAGGAGGTAATGCTGACAACTCCACCTGGGAAAAAAATCCTGCCAACACGAAATAAAGGAAGAAGGAAGATCCATTAGCAAATCGATGAAAAGGCTAAATAATAGAAAACCATATAATATGATGGGCTTTAGGGTCTGAAGAGTGATGTGATTTAGCTCAAATAGAATGCCTGGGGTGACCAGGAACATAAATGTACCCATTAATGGAGTTGAACAGTGTTGTATACGCCTCCACCGTCTTGTTAATCCTGCAGAAATTCAAAAATGAGATTAAAGGTTTTAGTTGACATGTGCTTAAAGGAAAAATAGCAACTTCTATCATGTAGAAGGAGTTAAATAATGACATTGACACATTTCTCACATAACAGGTACGACCCGCGCTCCTCCACACTCCAGGTACTTGACATAAGAAGCGGCAATGTAGGAGCTTCGAGACTGATTAGGAAATTTCAAATCCTGAGCAAGGACCCCTTAGAAAGACATAAACACCTGAATTAGTCTTGGATAGGAGGGTAAAAAAAACTCTCCCGGCCGTCCTCCTGGGGCACTGCTAACTGACTTTGCTAACAGCGATTTTGGTCCAGTGTTTTTAATTTGCTTAAAAACACTTGTAAATAACACCAAAAGTGTATATTAATCATATTATAGGTATTTCAGAGTGCTGAAAACCATTTTGGAGGGATGGTCAACACAGACCACCTCCAATAACAGGGGGGAAATTCTTTTTTTTTTGAGACGACATACCCCTCCCTTGCGTTTTTTTTTTTTTTTGTGGAGGTGGTCTGTAATAACCACCCTTAAACAATGCTTTTGAATACTCTGAAATGCCTCTCATATGATTAATTGATACCTTCGGGGTTATTTAGAAATATTTTTATGTAAAATAAAAAGACTCAACCAAAATCCCTTTTTTTCTATGTATGACCTGCTGCTCAAAACTGGTTTTAAATACTGTGAAGTTAATGGGGTGAGTAACTGCAACTTACAACCTTACGATTTTTGCATCTGGAGGCAAGTGGCGACATCTTCATAGATGCATCAAAATGAAAGAAAACACTTTCTAGAAGGTTAAGTGAGGCCTCAGAACTTATTTAAAAAAACTTTTAAAGCAGATTTGGAGACATGTCCAAAATGTCGATTTTGAAAACACATGCTATAGCCTTACGATTTTTTAATCTGGAGGCGATTTTCGACCTCCTTA
>JAPTYQ010000014.1:5080966-5091755 GCA_029814465.1 Ostorhinchus cyanosoma
ACCACCCTTGTTTTCTTCGATTTCTTGCTCATTTTAATGCTGGGTAAAACTAAAGGTACATCTGTTTGGACAAATATAATGATAACAACAAATATAGCTCATAGTAGTTTAATTTCAGAGCTTAATTTCCTCTGTCTCTAAGGTCGGGCTTTTAATTCTACCATGTTTTTATCTTATGTGTTTAAAAGCTTTTTAAACTGTATTTTCTATTATTTTTCTTTTTATTTTAAGCAATGAAATTACTCCTACCCTTTTAAATTTACTCATATTAAGTATATTTATTTTATTTATGGGATTCGGAGGGAACAGTGCAATATTTGAACTGGATGTAAAACTTAATTGTGATTATGTTGATTTTAAAATGTTGTAATTGAGTTGGTTTGAGATTGAAATTTCCCATTGGGGACAATAATAAAGTTGATCCTAATCCTGATATCTATTAATTTACCATGTTTTTTTTAAATTTTTTTTATAATAACCAAAATCACTTCAGTTCTTACATCAATATCAATGACAAAAACAGTGCTTTTATTCATTCCGTGTTTTCATTTCTGTCTGTTTTAGTCACATGACACACACAGGAGTTGGTACTTGATTGCATAACTATTGTTTTCGATGACTTTTGATGGTCTAATAATTTTTTCTGCGACTGTAATTGGAAAACTGTACACACTTCACACATCACTAGCGATATTAAATTAAATTTGAGAGAGATTCTTGATTGTATGTCTCTTCCGGCTTTCTCAAGTCGAGTTAATAAATGATGTTGCTTGCAGGAGATCATCAATAAAAGCTGACGTGTCATTATCCACATTTAATAAGATATTAATTATGAACAAGTAATTGTGAGATCCGCCATGCACCAAGCACGTATGCAAAAGGAGGAAGGAAAGAAGACTCACTGGGAGTCCAGGTTCACCCTTCTCTCCATCCTTCCCATCTCTTCCAGGAGCCCCAGGCGGTCCCGGAAACAGGTCCTCGCTCAGGGATCCAGGAAGCCCTGGCTGACCGGGGGGCCCAGGAGGTCCAGGAGGCCCCTAGAAGAAGTCACACAAATAAAATACAAGAAGTATAATGGTACATAAGTATTTTTAGGTTTTCTGTACAGCAACAGGAAAGGAAAGCCGTAACACGATAATGAGAAACAGAACAAAGATCCAAAGAATCAATGCAAGATGAGTCACAGCAAAAGAGGAATCAGACGCCAAAGAGAGAGAAGAAAGTAGAAGAGTCCCCGAAGGTCACTCACTCGAAGAATCTCTGCATCGCTATCGAAGTCTTCAAATCCTGAACCCTCCTGCAAGACATAACCAGGCCAGACACTTAACGAACTATTCAATAAGACTGGGTCATATTATGATTATAAATGATTAACTCCTCTACTCAAATTTCACACCCGAGTATAAAGTTTCCGCCATAAGAACCCGATATCGCCCCATTTATTTTGATAGTAATCCCATAAACTCATTCTTACACGTACGCATTAAAGTGAAAATACCAACCAGGTTTTACGGTGACCTTGTGAAAGTCAAAATAAAGGATCCTCAATAATAGCCTACCAGGATTATAGATGACTTGCTGGGTCGTCCTGGAGGTCCGGGAGGCCCTGGAGGACCCGGTAGTCCGACACCGGTATCACCCTGAAGGTCAGGAATTCACATATTGTTTTGTTTGTTTTATATATATTTGCGTGACATCATATATTGTGGTTGAAGAAGAGGGATGTTATCTACCTTATCCCCTTTAGGTCCAGGGTCTCCTTGCATCCCCGGGAATCCTGGAACCCCAGTCTGTCCCTGAAGTGAGGATAGATGGGTCAGAGATAAAGCTAAACACACTGATGATACCTCATTTTAGAAATAGATCCAGTAAAGGCAAGAGGGAGGATGATTTAACCCTTTCATGCCTGAGGATCGAGATTTTTTTTAGATTACTCAAATTTACTTTCTAAAGTTTGATTTTTTTTTTTTTTTTAATATGGTTTTATTAAGAAGATATTTAAGACCCAGAAATATGCAAATTTTGCCTTTTTTTTAATTAAATATTTGCCTATTGTGGAAAAGTCATGATGCAGCAGTTTTTTCAGACGCATTTTAAAATTTCTTATGGAATGTTCTTTGCAGTGGACAGATATTTTTTTTTCTTAAGAAGTTGTGAAACTAACTCTCACTAACCCGTAAAAACCCATTGGTACTTTTGTGGCAGTTCACAGATTATTATGTTTTTTATATTTAATCTTTCTTAAGTGATTTATCGCCATTCATCCTCTTTATTTTGAGTTTTTTTCAGTGTGAATTATGTATTTTTTTTCTAAATTGAATTCACTGATCATGTAGATTTTCAGGAACCCTTTTGCATGAGATAAGAAAAAAAGTAACTTGTTTATTTATTTATTTTGATTTATTTTAGTACTCAAAATTAGGCTAAAATGGAAATATATTTAGATTTTTTTTTTTAAATTTTATTAAGATATTTAACCTCTTGAGACCCAGAAACATACAATTTTTTTCTTTTTTTTTTCTTTAATTCAATAATTTCCTATATTCCTAGATACTTTAAGAGCAGTCCAAATTCTACAATTAAGATGATCTTTTTATTTATTTATTTATTTACTTTTTATTGGGGTCTATAGAAACTGCCCCCATGTGTTTTGGAGAAAACTGCCCTTGGAACCCTTTGGTAAGTGAGCTTAAACTATATGTGTCCGCAAATGTGGACGTCATGCATGCAAGGGTTAAAACTGTTGGACAAAATGATAGTATACAACATATAAAAGACAAAATATAGATAAGCTTATTGAAAACGTATTAATGCTCCCCTGTGGAAACTTATTATATCCAGTATAATCAGTGAGCATGATTCAGTGAGGTCATAAATTCAACCGGCTGACACGGTAGCACGACTTGTACAGATATTAAAACCAGTAAAAGTTTGAAATATTGATCTTGTTTGTATTTAAACTTATATAATTTCCAGATGTTTGCACATTGTAATTATTATCCTCATCTGGAACCATGAAACTTCTATTTTATTAGGTTTCTTTTTTTTTTTTTTTTTTTTTTTTTTATGAGAGGTTTGCTCAAGTGTTGTCTCCTGTGAGAGAATTGTTTACAGATCCAATTACAGTCACGGGAAAAAAAATAAAAAATATTAGACCATCAAAAGTCATCAAAACAACGGTTATGCAATCAAGTCCTAACTCCTGTGTGTATCATGTGATTAAAACAGACAGAACAGAAAACATGGAATGAATAAATCACTGTATTTGTCAGTATAATGACATAGATATTGATTAAAGTACTGACATGATTTTGGTTATTATCGAGAAAACACCGAAAATGACTAGATATCGGCTCTGAAATTAAACTATTATGAGCTATTTTTGTTGTTATCATTATATTTGTCCGAACAAATGTACCTGTAGTTGTACCAGGCGTTAAAACGAACAAGAAATTGAAGAAAACAAAGGCGGTCTAATATTTTTTTCCGCGACTGTATAAGAAGATCGTGGTCAAATGTGACTAATTATTGTGAATTCCTAGAAAAATTCAGTTTAGTTAAATGTACAGACATCGTGATAGAAAACAGTCATATCATCCAAACTAAATCTGTGAGTTATTTGAGTGTCCAGTCAACATTTCCCTACAGACAAAAGGTTTGAGCATCCGGCCAAGTGTAATATGAAGCGTACACTGAAACAGTATCTGCACAGTCACAATGAGAGCAGTCGACTCCTGCACAAGTTTATTTAGACACTAAAAAAAAAAGGACTCCTGCCTGGACCTATAAATCTACTGGACTGAATCCACTTTACTTACTGGGACGCCAGCTTCACCTTTGCTTCCCTGGAGAAAACATAAAAATAGAAACCAGTTCATTATTATATTTTGACCTGAAAGACTGACGTAAACAACACGCTACGCTCTAAATAACTCCCACACTTACTCTTTTAAGGATTGCAGATGCTATTAGAAAGACTTACACGCTCTCCATCTTTACCAGGAGCTCCGGGTAGGCCTGGTGATCCCGGTTGCCCTTGTGGTCCACGGGGTCCAGGTAGTTCTTCCCCTCCAGACACCCTCCCCTCCTCTGAGGCTTGCCCCGGTGGACCAGGGGGTCCTGGGGGGCCAGCTGGACCTGGATCACCTCGCTCCCCTTTTTGCCCCGGTGACTTCAGGATGGGCTGATGGGAGGACAAACTCACATTTGACTGATTTATTCATTTATTGACTGAAATATAATAATAATAATAATAATAATAGTAAATCACATAGGCAATAAAAACATAATTACATACACAGATAGAGGCATAAAAATCTAAACCCAAATGGTCATAAAACCCACCTTTAACTAAACAACAAGGTCATTAGTTGCTTTTTAAAGGTAGAGTTTAAGCAAATATTTAATATAATATTCCCTCACAGTATCAAATAAATGTAATACTTTTAGAGCTGAAATAATTAATCAATTACATGCTCACTACTACATTTGTTAACTCAATTTGATAGCCAATAATTAGTTTGAGTACTTTTTTTTTTGGTTTTAATTTTCAGATTCTATTTTCTCAAATGGGAATATTTGATGTTTTTCCGTCCACTGTGTCAGTTGGGACTAATTTAGACTTTTTGATACAACATATTGGCCTTTGGGAAACACCTTTTTACCATTTTTGACACTTTAGGATCAAAAACTATCAGCAGATTAAAATTATTTTTGATTTATTAGCCGTGGCCCTATTTTTTATAAAAGGATTTCTTTTTATTTATTTATTTATTTATTTATTTATTTATTTATTTATTTATTTATTTATTTATTTATTTATCTCTGTAGCACTTTGAGATTCCACTGAATGAACAGTGCTTTATAAATGCAATTTATTATTATTATTATTATTATTATTTCTTTTGATGCGTAAGAAAATATTGAGTCTTATTTATAACAGAAAAAGATGATTCCACTGCACAATAGAATGATGCTATATAACTTTAAAGATAAACGTACTGTATTACTCCCTCAAACAGATAAATATAAATACTTACCGTGGCAGGAGTGGAGACTGGAGTTGTAGAGTATGCTGATCTTACTGTGACACAAATAAAGAGCAAATGTTAAAAATACAGCCTCATTTTAACACTATTATCACAGAAAAGTATTCAAATGAATAGAAAACCCATTTATGTCAGTTTTTCTTTTATCGCCCTCTGCTGGTAGATTCAGGAAATGACACATTACAACTGTCTGTACCTCTGACTGTGGTCATCTCCATCTCCATCTCCTGTCCTGAGGTTTCGGCCACATCTTCATCGTCATTGTCGAAGGACGCCTCAGTGGGCGGAGCTGGGACTGGGGTGCTGTGAATGTTCTCCAGCTCTGGGAGGGACTGCAGACAAAAGAGGAAAATGAAATGTTTTCTCTGAGTGTAGATATTATTATAATTAGTTTTATTGTTTTTTAAAGACATACTGTGCAGAAGCAAAAACCACTAACTTGGACTGTATGTTTTATTTTCTTTTTTTTCCCTTCAATGTTATGACAGTTGGAGTTATTTTCTGTTTTTATTCTTTTTTTTTAATTATTTGTAGGCTTTATTTTTGCCTATTATATGTCATGTTAAACCAAACAATTCAAACAATCCGATATAACAAATACACCACATGGGAGTTGGAAAACTATTATTGTTGCATGTCTCTGTTTTTTTTCTTAACTGTCAACTGAAAAAAAAAAAAAAAACAGAACGTGCTCATACCTCAAATATTAATCAATACATCTCATCCAAAATGACTTTCTGTGACAGTAAACATTGAAAGCTTGTTCCTATAATTATTGTTGGTTATGTTATGTTAAATTCACATCATATCACCAGTGATAATGTCAGAGATTTTTCTGTTAATGTACAGTAAAACTTCACTATATCATTGAATACATTATGTTGATTCATGGCATTAAAGAGAGTGATAAAGAACAACAAGACAAACATAAATAAACAGATAATTACTCTATTATTGGCTGAACTGTCATTTTAACCCATTAAGACCCAGTGTATTTTTGTGGCAGGTTCCAAATTTCTATTTAATGTTTCTTTAATTGATTTATCATCATATATCATATTATTATCCTCTTTATTTTGCTTTTTTTTCTCCAGTGAAAATCGTGTATTTTCCTATATTTCATTCACTGATCATGTAGAACTTCACAAAAACTCAGATTAACCCATAAAGACCCAGTGTTACTTTTATGGCAGTTTCAAAATATTTTTTTATTCTCTATATTTCCCTTTTCTTAAGTGATTTATCCCAATTTATCATAACATAATCCTCTGTATTTTGTGTTTTTTTTAATGAACATCAGGTATTTTCCTATATCCAATTTACTGATTGTGTAGATATTCATAACAGTTGAGATTAGAGTTGATGGTTATTCTATCAAAAACAGATAAAACTAAAGAAAAAGTGACTTTTTCTGCAAAATATATCATTAACTGAACATAAACCCAGTGTTTCCATCCACTATCATTGATCCAACTCCATGGGTTTTACTGGTGAATAGATGTTGTAGAAGATGACGGTGTTTCCACGGTAACTACGGAGCCTCTGAACATCCAAATGGGTCATATCTGATGACCATGAAATGTATTTTATACCAATTATTTACATGTATTGATAAGATTAATGGTTCTGAAATTATTAAAAATTTTAGATCAGTAGATGGGTTTTTTTTTGCTGACAGATGTTTGGGTCTTTATGGGTTAAAGTTGAGGATTATTTTATCAAAAGCAGAGAAAAGTGAAGAAAAAGTTGATGTTTTCATCACAATATATCATTAAATGAACATAAACCAAGTGTTTTCATCCACTATCATTGATTCAACTCCATGGGTTTTACTGGTGAATCAATGTTGTAGAAGATGACGGTGTTTCCACGTTCACACCAATTATTATTAATAAATCAGAAGTTATTAAACGTTTAATATCAGTCATTGCGTTGAGTTGCTGCCTGTTTGGGTCTTTATGGGTTAAACTGGTACCAGTATGAGTGCAGAATTTGCAACCAAATGCATCCCTGAATAAATCTTTTTTCACTTCCTGAAAAAAACCTCTGAACTGGGATTTATGAAGTTGCTGAAAGCCTCATGATGCTGAATTAAAAAAAAAAAAAAAAGCATTTCAAAGACCTGCTTCCAACTGGAGAAGAACTGTCACTAAAAGATCTCGCTACGTACGATCGCAGTTCTAACATCAGACCCAGATGTGTTTGTGAAAGCATCAGCGAAGTAACAGTGGATCCAAAATGGTCTCGGTTCAAGCATAAAAAAACTGGCATAAAGAAGGGAAACAGCCGCTCTGCTTTTGTATATTTAATCTGGGCAAACGGTCATTTATTTAATCTACTTCTTGGATGGATGGTCAACAAACAGTCAGATGGTGGAGACTCCAGGAAATTACATGCACTATCACCTCTGCCTCATAATAAACAATGCATTTCTCCAAGATATTGAACCACAGCTGCAGAAAAAAAAAAAAAATATTAGACCACCCCTTTTTTTCTTCAATTTCTTGCTCATTTTAACGCCTGGTGCAACTAAAGGTACATTTCGTTGGACAAATATAATGATAACAACAAAAAATAGCTCATAAGAGTTTAATTCCAGAGCTGATATCTATGCATTTTCCATGTTTTCTTGATAAAAACCAAAATTTATCCAGTTCTTACATCAATATCTATAGCATTGTACTGACAAAAACAGTGCTTTTATTCATTCCGTGTTTTCTTTTCTGTCTGTTTTAGTCACATGATACACACAGGAGTTAGGACTACATTGCATAACCATTATTTTTTTTTTTACTAATAATTTTTTCCGCAACTGTATTATAATCTTATCTTCTGTATTTTGACTTTTTTCAGTATAAATAACGCATTTTCCTACATCTAATTTACTGATCGTAAAAAGCTCAGATTAAAGTTGACAGAAGCAGAAGCAGAACAGAAGCAAAGAAAATTAAAGAAAAAGTGACTTTTTCAGCAAAAATGTATCATTAACTGAACATAAACCAAGCAAAAGCATTGTTTTTAATGGTCTAATAATTTTTTCCCACAACTGAAGACAGGATGAATATGATTGTTCCATTGGGAGTTATTATCAGTTCAATTCCGCTGAGTTTTTTTTTTTTTTTTTATATAATGTCGATCATAATACATCAATTTTGTTAGAGGTGGCAAAACTACACACATTCTCTCTTCAAGTAGAAGTACAAATACTCACATATTTGTCATGTACGACATTTAATGATGGCTACAACAGAGGATTGTCATTTTTTATGTCATATTGTCCAATTCATTAAGGTTGAAATTGGTTAAATGGGGAAAAAAATGTAGGGGGTTGTGCAGATATTAAATAAATAGATAGTTTTGCAGATATTATCAATAACTGGGTGAAATATAAATATCTGTAAACTCTACAAAAGTACAGAATTAAGTATTTGTACATCATTACTCCGCACAACTGGAGGATATGCAAACACCTGCAAAAAATAAATCTGTATTTATGTTCAATATATCTCTCTTATTTCTAAGTTTGCATCATATTTTATTTACACTAATGCACTGTTTCTTTTTTTTTTCTTCCCACAACTGTATGCTTTTCAAAGCTTTCAGTTTCTAACATGCAGTGACATCTAGTGTTGAAGCTGCAGATTGCAACGTCTTAAAAACCTCTAGGGGGGAAAAAGCCAGTGTCCTCACTTAAACACTGTTGAAAAGTCAAAATCCACTTTAAAACAGAAAGGAAAATGATATAAAATGGAAAAAAAAGGTGAAAAGGTTTAAAGAGGAGCTACTGTAGAAACAACAATGTATGCTTGGTAAAAGATCCTGACCTTCTGTAGATAGAAAAGGTTCAGTCTATGTTAAAGAAAACACAATGAGTGATATTTTATAAGCATTATTATAGATTCTATATTTCATTTCTGCACATACGGCGTCCTAAAGGTGCAGTCTATATGATTTAGAACAGCGGTGTCAAACTCATTTTAGCTCAGGGGCCACATTCAGCCCAATTTGATCAAAAGTGGGCCGGATCAATAAAATAAAAGCATAATAATCTATAAATAATAATGAATTTTTGCTCTTTGTTTTAGTGCAATAAAAAACATTAAATTACGCATACAAATATTTACATTTACAATCTATCCTTTCACAAAAAAAATGTAAATAGCCTGAAAAAAAAAAATATTTTGTAAGAAAAATAAGTGCAATTTTAATAATATTATGCCTCAACTTATCATTTTATCAAACATTTGGTAAAAGCGATAATATTGTTCAAAATTTTGAGTTTGGAACTAAAATAAGAACAATTTCTCATTTGTCTTTTTGGTTCTGATCCCATCCGGTCACTTTCTCACAGATAAATTCAGAGCTCTTTTTCTACTCACCCGGATGATAATTTTGTTATTTTTTAAAATAGTGGTCGACTGATATTGATTTTTTTGGGGGCCGATACCGTTTTTTTTTTATTCAAATTTGACCGATACAGGCTGCCGATATTTCTAAACTGATATTTCTAAGCCGATATTTTGAGCCAATACTGATTTTTTTTTTCTCTCTCTCTGTCAAATGATAACAAATGTGAGAAAATCTTCTTAACTTACAATTAGAAAACAAAAATTGTGACAGTTAACCTAATAAATATTACAACACCAAAAAAAAAAAAAAATCATTTGAAAAAAAATTAGGATAGCAGTATCTCCAAGAACATGGAGGTGCCGTGAACTTTGCCAGTCCGTAAATGATGGCAGGGAAAAAAGAGCATATTGGCCAATGCAACAGACTGATACTAATACAAGAAAAATGTAAATATCAGCCTGAGATATTGGCCGGTGAATATATCAGTCTATCATTATTTTTTAGATATGTTTATTTCAAAGAAAAATACCACATACAGCCCCTTTAAACAAAAACTTAATATATTTACAATAGAAGTCAACCGATATGTTTTTTGTTCTTTTTTTTTAAAGGCTGATTCCGATTTTTTTTTTACATGGTTCGCTAATGGCCAATATTTGGATTTTTGAGGCTGATATTTAATTTTATTTATTTTTTTATTTTTTTTAAAGCACATTGTCTGGAAAATACAACTGAAACACTCAGATCATTAAGATTTTCATACAGTAATATCAATGAAATTATTACTACACATACACATAGTACTCTTTTAACATTAATTGAACTTCAAGTGCTGCCCACACAGAGGCCTGACCAAAACTCTTATAACGTAAAAAAAAAAAAAAATATTAAGGCAGATGGCCAATAATAATAAAAATACTACTACTACTACTACTACTACTAATAATAATAATAATAATAAACTTTATTTATATAGCACCTTTCATACAAAAAATTGTAGCCCAAAGATCTTCACATTGATTAAGAATTAAAAGTTAAATAGTTAAAAAGAATAAAAAAATCTATATATCGGCCAGCTGATATATCAGTCTACCTGTAACTTACATCCTGGCTACGAGACGCCCCATAGAACCAGAGTTAGCTAAAGGATTACCCTTTCCACACTTTCCTCTGTTGCCCCTGTTGTGTTTTTCTAAGAGCACAGAGCGGGCAGAGATCAGCTCATAATGCCATGTTCCAGCCTCTACCAGGCCTGTAAAGATAAGAACTGTTGGTTTTGGTCCAAGTTCAGCCAGCAGAACAGAAAACCGGCGACACTGTGTGTGTGTGTGTGTGTGTGTGTGTGTGTGTGTGTGTGTGTGTGTGTGTGTGTGTGTGTGTGTGTGTGAGTG